>JASPKZ010009191.1:47500-135166 GCA_030220185.1 Diploptera punctata
TTTAGGCCATTTGTTGACCTGTTTCGGCCTCAAGAGAAACACCATCCAGAAGTCTTTTGAGTGGACGTCCTGGTCTTCTTCTTCCTGCAGGTTGATATCTTAACATTTGTTTGGGTATTCTGTGATCTTCCATTCGATGAACATGTTGCATCCATCTTGACTTATAATCAGAAATTTTGTTTTCTAAAGATTCCATGTGTAATTCTTCTAAGATGTCTTCATTTTTTTTTGTGATCTAGTAGTGTGTATCCTGCAGTCCTCCGAAGATTATTATTATTATTATTATCATCATCATCATCATAGTACATTCACGAATTTAGGCCATTTGTTGACCTGTTTCGGCCTCAAGAGAAACACCATCCAGAAGTCTTTTGAGTGGACGTCCTGGTCTTCTTCTTCCTGCAGGTTGATATCTTAACATTTGTTTGGGTATCCTGTGATCTTCCATTCGATGAACATGTTGCATCCATCTTGACTTATAATCAGAAATTTTGTTTTCTAAAGATTCCATGTGTAATTCTTCTAAGATGTCTTCATTTTTTTTTTGTGATCTAGTAGTGTGTATCCTGCAGTCCTCCGAAGATTATTATTATTATTATTATTATTATTATTATTATTATTATTATTATTATTTTCTGTAGAACTGACTTTGCCTGAAACGCTCTGCAAATGGCAAATAGTTTTTATATATTTTTCAGTTTATCTTCTTGTAAATTCTTCCCTGAAGGGGGAGAGCGCCTAAATCTCTGTTAAGGGAAACATGGGCTTACAAGATCTTCTTGTAAAGAATAATTTGAAACATACTAATTTAGACACACTTGTTTTCGTATAGATGCCATTTGAGTGGTCCTTGGTCAGCGTTCTGCCTCATACTGACATCAAGGAAACCAAGGTAGTACTAGGAGGGAAAAATTCGGTAAATTTTGCTTAGAGGCCTTTTCATTCAGGCTTAAGGAACTTTTACGAGCCGGAAAATCTTCAGACTCGTGATCCACGGCTTAAAGTCCCTCCCGGAGGACTTGCTTCTTGGATTTTTCCATCCTAAAAAAAATCCATCGACCCCGGCCGGGTTTGAACCCGCGACCCTAACGTTTTTTTGAAAGGAGTTGGGACATCAAGAGTCCCTGTAATGCATAATAGCACGCATTACCAGAATTGAGCCTATGTTAAATTAATTTTTTTAAAACATGAAGTAATGAAATATTTATCTAAAAGGTCTGTCTCCTCAACTTTCTTAGTTATTTAACTGTAGCGCTTTCGGGAGTAGTCCCATCATGAGCAGAATTCAAAAGTGGTGTTTTACTGAAGATCTGGTAGAGGGGGTTACACGTACTGGGTGCGTTTTCATTTATCAGATGGTCGTTGTTGTTAACTGCCTTCAAAATTTCCATCTCCTCGAGTACGTTCATCTTCGCTGGATTTATTTTCTCTGTGCAGTACTGTTACGGTGTTTTTCAATATCTAACATACGAATGTCCCCTTCATGGATAACGTTGTGTTCTACTGTGCACCCCTACGGTTCCGTCATGCAAATACATTACTCTCTACATCCAAATTACTTTTACTTTCCAATCAACTGGTGAGCTGAGATCGAAGTAACGGGACCGCCTTAACCGGTCATGGGGGCATGAAATGTTGGAAAACGTTAGTTTTCGTAATATTGGCAACGAATTACCCGCAGAATTCTCCAGCGAATAAAATCACTTCCGTTATTTGCGTCTGCTATAGAGGAATTGCACATTATGCTTTAATCCCGCAAATAATACCGTGTTCCCCCTAGTCCGTGCGACGCCCAATATTACGTACGCCGATCTTCCTGTTTCTTCCAGTTGAATTCCCTTTGGTAGACTCTATCAATTCCCGGCGCTTACTCCGCGTATACCGAAAACATAGATCGAAGTCTTTCAGGTACCGACATCCTTGGATAAGTTTTTTTCAAACTATATCGGTTGACCGGCTCGTTCCCCTTTTCGGGATTTTCACCTAAGTTTATATCCCTTGAACTACGATCTTACGGGTACCGTTTTCAGGTTAGCTTTTTTACAATTACTTACCGCCGTGAAGATAGTTTCTGAGTAAGGAAAATGTGTGTGAATAAAACTTTATCAGCAGAAGAAACGCCTTTTACTGTCTAATTTTGCGTTCACAAAATTCGACAATCTCCTTTGCCTCCCTTAAAGTAAGAGTCCCCCATGTGTACGACGCATTCTCATACTATCGCATAATAAATTCGTGTATCCTAAACATCATCCGATCCCACGACGCCATTTGTTTCATTCGAATGTCAATACTATGTCGTACAAAATGTATTCCATTGAATTCCAATCCTTCTTCGCTCATCTTACTAAAAATGAAGGAATAATAGACGCCCTGACATGTGAGCAAATATGGACTTATCTTGTATGCTATCAACAAGAATTTCTACTTGGAAGTTGAAGAACAGCTTTCGGTACAATACAACAGTCTTCACGCCTGTTGGCAATACATTCCAAGTGGAGAGGAGAGAGGATAACAGTGAACCAAGTGCCACGCCTCTTATATGAGTCACCAAGCAGGAATTCTTCCGAGATGACAACCCCTTTTATTCAATAGGGTGGTGCAGTACTGACCATCTGGCAAGTCTGGGAAATACCACACTGTCTCAAGGACCTACTCATGAAGTGTACAAATGATATCTCCAGTGTCCTCCAATGGCACAAAATATACATCATCATCATCATCATCATCATCCACAAATGAGGGAAATTTTGAGGAAGTGGCTGAATTCAAATACCTAGGAACAATAATCACAAATAGGAATGAGACGCACAAAGAAATTAAACATAGGCTCAATTCTGGAAATGCTTGCTATTATGCATTGCAGAGACTTTTGATGTCCCAACTCCTTTCAAAAAACGTTAAACTGAAAATATATAAAACTATTATTCTACCAGTTATATTATATGGGTGCGAAACATGGACTCTTACTTAAGGGAGGAAAGGAGATTACGAGTATTTGAGAATAAAGTTCTTAGGAAAATTTTTGGACCAAAGAGAGATGAACAGACAGGTGAATGGAGAAGACTACATAACAATGAACTACATGGTCTTTATAGGAAGCCAGATATAATAAGAACAGTTAAGTCTCGTAGACTGCGATGGGCAGGACATGTTGCACGTATGGGGAATGAAAGACGTGCATGGAAGCTTCTTGTAGGAAAGCCAGAGGGAAAACGCCCAGTTGGTAGACCAAGAATGAGGTGGGAGAACAACATTAACTTTGATTTGAGGGAAGTAGATTATACAGGGAATGATTGGAAAGCATTAGCTCAGGATAGGGATGTATGGAGAGCTTATGTCCGCGCGGCCATGAACCTACGGGTTCGATAGTGCCAGTGAGTAAGTAAGTAAGTATCATCATCATCCAGGGATTAAGCCTGTTGGCTCGTTCCGGTTTCATGAAAGCTAGAATTGTTAAAATTGTTTAGACCATCTTCTGTGTGGGCGTCCAACATTTCTCCTTTCGTGCGGTTTATAATTTAGCAATAATTTTGGAAATCTTCCTTCTGGCATTCTATCAATATGTTCTTTCCAGTCGTTCCTATATTTAATTATTCGGTCTGTAAGTCTGAAAAATTTTAGTTCCTTTCTTATATCTTCGTTTCTTTTCTTATCCTGCAGAGTATATAATGCTATATTTATTCAAAATCGCATCTCAGCTGCTTTCAATCTTTGTTCTTGTCTTTTAGTGATCGTCCAACATTCTGATCCATACATCAATACAGGAACAGCCATTACTTTATAAAATTTTATTTTTGTTTCTTTTCTTGTATTTTTAAGGGTTCTTTTAATAGTGCCACACATTAGATTAAATTTATTAATTTTGTCATTAATATCTTCAGTTTTAACATATGAGAAATTGAAACCTAGATATTTACATATAGTTACAATTCAATGGTAGAGGAACTTCGGGTAATTTGGACCCTGTTTTGAATTTGTTGTTTTTCTTCTTTTAATTAAGGGATTTGAATTTTGTTTAATTACATTGATTACCATTAGTGTTGTAACTATGAAATAGCATTGTTATTTCATTCACATATGGAAACTTCTTCATAATTTATAAACTTTTTTACATTACAAGAAAGGTCCACTTTAACCTCCATATACCGATATAGTGGAGCCCAGAGTTCATCCTAGTCTTTAAAATATTTGTAAGTTAATTTACTCTATTAATTTATACAGAGAGGCACAAATTAATGTGAAACTATTTATGGCTGATTGTAATTAAAAAGTGCTGATATTTATTTAATGTTTTCAAAAATTATCACTGATTATAACATTCACACATCATTCAACTGCAAAAAGCGACGGTCTTTGGGTTTAGTAAAATCTCAAGGATATTAAATAAAATTAATTAAGTGAATGATTTTTATAGATAGCATCCTCATTGATAAAATATACGTATTCGTGTAAAGTGAAGCCAGGTCCTCGTGGAGGGTCGACATTAACAGAATTCCTTTGTTATGTTTAATTATTTTATACAGCCACCATGCCACATAATATCAAACCAAAACCCGTCAGTATCATAAAACAGCATCTACATAATATAATATGTTTAGAATTTTTTTCAACATTTATAATATTCAATAGCAGAAATTAAGAATTGATTCTTAGCTTGAAAAACTTTTAAAGTAGTCGTTTTTATAAATATCACAAATGAACCCTTCTTCGCACAAAGAATAAAAGAAACTGCCCTTGAATCCGTCAAAATTGATGAGGGGAAGAAGTTAAAATATTTTCTGTTCGAGAGCAGCACCAATTAAAGAAGATATTAACTGGGTTCACTCAAACTGAAGGGGTCCACTTTATCCGAACTTCGCTATACTACTCAACTACAGTACGATATGTTTCCTCAGTGCCATATTCATTGTCACTCCACGGTATATTTACCTTGTTGTGGTGAAGTGACTTGCGTGCTTAAATGACTCCGAGAGCTAAGCCGGCGGTAACAATGCCCCCGAAAGGGGCTATCCTTACCAAACAGATAGTTTGAAGGCGATAAGCCTGACGAAAAAAATTACTTATATGGATGCGCAACATGGACTCTTATTTTAAGGGAGGAGAAAACATAAGTAGTATTGAGAATAAAGTATTCCGGAAAAAAAAATTAGGCCAAAGAAAGATGAACATACAGGCGAATGGAGAATTACCGTACATAATAATGAGTTACATGGTCTTTATGGGAAATCAGATGTAATAAGAACAGTCTGCGATGGGCAGGATATATAGCACGAATGGGGAATGAAAGAGGTGCATGGAAATTCCTTATAAAATCAGTGGGAAAGCACCTATTAGGTGCTTAACTTGGCATGTTGGCATAGAAAGAGATGGGGATATAATGGTATATCCTTGACTGCTTTTGCTCTGGTACAAAAGAAAGAACTCACCCTGTTGTCAGTTTCCCCCTATTCTATTAACATCTGGTGAAGAAGAAAAACCGTCAACGATGGTGCGATTGAGAGAGGTGAGCACACCTGTCTCTTTCTACACATTTCTCGCAAAGTTAAGCCAAATGAATTATAGTATGTAGGCCAAGAATGAAGCGGGAGATTAACATTAACCATGATTTAATGGCTTTAACCAT
This sequence comes from Diploptera punctata, assembly GCA_030220185.1. Taxonomy (NCBI): domain Eukaryota; kingdom Metazoa; phylum Arthropoda; class Insecta; order Blattodea; family Blaberidae; genus Diploptera; species Diploptera punctata. Next base: position 53,124 of record JASPKZ010009191.1, read on the forward strand.
GAAGTAGATTGTACAGCAGATGATTGGAAATATTAGCTCAGGATGGTAATTTTCTCAGTTATCATCTTCATAAGTAATGCCACGAGTGATTTCCAAATTATCGATAAATTGGAAATCAAGAGTGGCATTTGTTAGGACTATTTAACGAATAAAATTAAGCTGTTTACTCACAAATCATTATTTAAATATAGTTATTTTAAAATATTTATATATTTAATGTAAACGCCGATGTTTGAAAACAAATGAGAAACGATAGGTATGCTTCATCTGCTTCTTTTGTTTATCACTGCAACCAGATAATACTATTTATTGGCAAAGGAACGCAATATTGTAAGAATGCTCTCTAGTGGAGAAAAAATGAAACACATCAAACTGTATATTAATTCATTTCTGATGTCGTATGATGTAAATATGACAATTATATTTTTCTGGATTATTACCTGGGGAAAAATACATTTAAGAAAGTGCAAACAGTGGTTTTCTTTTTTTGGTGGTATAATCAACAGCTACAAATGTTGAATGCAGGCTTTCACGGCCGGTAATCATAATGTTGAGTGATTCCGGGTTCTGTGGCCGTGGTCCATAGTTGGTGTTGATACCAGACGTTTCGCCCTCAACTGCGGAGGGCATCTTCAGTGGCGAGTGCTTCTAGGCGTGTTTCCTGGTCGGAAGCTCTACTTAGAGTGAACGCTGCGGGTGTTGTATTGATACTAGTGGTGGGAGCAGGGTGAGCGGGCGTGGCTCTTGCTGATTGGCTAATGGTCGTCTCCTTGTTGTCCCTAGTGTTGATGCATTTATTTTCTAGTGTACGGTACCAGGCCTTAGACAGTTTAATACCTTCCTCTTTTCTGTTAATATTTTCCTTATGCTTGTGTATTTCTATAGCCTCTCGATATAATCTAGGGAAATAATAGGAAGTTGTGGCTAAAACTTGTGTATCATCGAATAGAATCTGGTGTCCATTCATAATGGCATGTTCTGCTACAGCCGATTTATCCATTTCTCCTTGTCTGCAGTTTCTTTTGTGTTCTGATAAACGGGTGGCTATACTTCTTTTTGTGGTCCCTATGTATGGTTTACCACACGAACAAGGAAGTCGATATACGCCGCAAGTGGAGAGAGGTGGCCGAGGATCCTTAGCTGAGCGAAGGCAGTCTTCTATTTTTCTTGTAGGTCTGTAAACTGTTCTTATGTTGTATTTTCGTAGGAGTTTTTCCGATACGATCTGTGACTCTTTGTACATATGGTAAGTAGGCTATGCTGGTTGAGGGTGTGTTATCCATTCTGACGTGCTGTCTTCGTGGATGTATGGTTTGTCTTATTTCCTTGGATGTGTAGCCATTTTTCTGGAAACAATTGAACAGATGGTGTTGTTCTTGTTTAAGGTGTTGTGGTTGGCATAACTTAGTCGCTCTGTCGAACAGTGTCTTAATGACAACCTCGCTTTTGTCTTGGATGGTGGTTAGAGTCTTTGTGCAGATATCGGTCTGTGTGTGTAGGTTTTCTGTAAACTGTATGTTGAATTTCCCCATTGCCAGTCCTTATTATTTGAACATCCAGGAAAGGAAGTCTTCCATTATCTTCTTTTTTTTTTTTCTTTTTTCCAAAATACAGTTCACTATGGAAAAAGAAGATAATGGAAGACTTCCTTTCCTGGATGTTCAAATAATAAGGACTGGCAATGGGGAAATTCAACATACAGTTTACAGAAAACCTACACACACAGACCGATATCTGCACAAAGACTCTAACCACCATCCAAGACAAAAGCGAGGTGTCATTAAGACACTGTTCGACAGAGCGACTAAGTTATGTCACCACAACACCTTAAACAAGAACAACACCATCTGTTCAATTGTTTCCAGAAAAATGGCTACACATCCAAGGAAATAAGACAAACCATACATCCACGAAGACAGCACGTCAGAATGGATAACACACCCTCAACCAGCATAGCCTACTATACCATATGTACAAAGAGTCACAGATCGTATCGGAAAACTCCTACGAAAATACAACATAAAAACATTTTACAGACCTACAAGAAAAATAGAAGACTGCCTTCGCTCAGCTAAGGATCCTCGGCCACCTCTCTCCACTTGCGGCGTATATCGACTTCCTTGTTCGTGTGGTAAACCATACATAGGGACCACAAAAAGAAGTATAGCCACCCGTTTATCAGAACACAAAAGAAACTGCAGACAAGGAGAAATGGATAAATCGGCTGTAGCAGAACATGCCATTATGAATGGACACCAGATTCTATTCGATGATACACAAGTTTTAGCCACAACTTCCTATTATTTTCCCTAGATTATATCGAGAGGCTATAGAAATACACAAGCATAAGGAAAATATTAACAGAAAAGAGGAAGGTATTAAACTGTCTAAGGCCTGGTACCGTACACTAGAAAATAAATGCATCAACACTAGGGACAACAAGGAGACGACCATTAGCCAATCAGCAAGAGCCACGCCCGCTCACCCTGCTCCCACCACTAGTATCAATACAACACCCGCAGCGTTCACTCTAAGTAGAGCTTCCGACCAGGAAACACGCCTAGAAGCACTCGCCACTGAAGATGCCCTCCGCAGTTGAGGGCGAAACGTCTGGTATCAACACCAACTATGGACCACGGCCACAGAACCCGGAATCACTCAACATTATAGCTACAAATGTTTTTATATTAACTCCCACGTGCGGCATGTGTTGACATTCATGCACTATATATACAATCTGGTAGCTGTATTTCTTACAGGCTCAGTCACTGCAAAATAATGGTCAGACCTGTTCAGAATATTTAACATGGTAATTATAACACTTATAAATATTTCGTGAAACACGACTCTGATTGGTTGTAAAACAGAAATCATTGAAACGTGATTGGCCATTGAATCCCATTTGGGGCATGAGTTGAATAGTCAACATAAGTATCAATTATCAATAGCTGCTGCTTAGAAATAACAGTATATGTAGGCCTAACTATGTGTATAAGTGGCACAAAGTGTAGGGTGGACGTAGACAAACAATATTCTGATACTTTTTTTAATTCACAATTGGTTAAAGCAAGGAGATGCACTATCTCCTCTACTATTTAATTTTGTACTAGAGCATGCCATCAAATCTTTAGAGGATGAAGAAGGCCTACAACTCAATGGTATTAATAAGCTGTTAGTTTATGCTGACTATTTAACTCATGCCCCAAATGGCAGTCAATGACCAATCACATTTAAACGAATTTTGATTTACAACCAATCACAGGCATGTTTCACCTCGATTTTATCAACTTAATGTTATCATATTAAAACAAGCTCCTCCTTTTTAACATTCTGAATAGGTCAGACCATTATTTTGCAGTGACTGATTCTCTATGAAATACCTTGAAAATAACAATCTATATATTAAGATGTAAGAATCCTAGATTGCAAGTGGCTCCCAGATTGTATATGTAGTGCACGAATGTAACCAGATACTGCTTGCGGGTTATAATAAAAACATTTGTAGTAATTGATTATACGACAAAAAAAAAAGAAAAGAAAAACAGAAACCACTGTTTGCACTTTCTTAAACGTATTATTTCCCAGGTATTTACGTTCCAAAAAAATATAAAATTTATATCATAGGACATCAGAAATTAATTAATAGCCTATAATGTTGGTTATAAACAGTTTGATATGTTTCATTTTCTCTCCACTATGGTTCATTCTGGGTGCACAACGCCGTAGCGTAGTGGTTAAGGCAGCTGATCTACAGGCCGGAGGGTCGAGGGTTAAAGGCCCGTTGGGGGTCAGGATTTTTAAACTAACCCAAACCCTCTGGCGGCACTATGGGCCCTGGGGTCGGACCTCAGCCTCAAACTGACATGAGTACCAGACGCTTGTTCTGGGGGTAAAGGCGGCCGTACACGCAGGGCTGACAACCCCGGCTGACATAAAGTGCTGATTGTCTAGAAAAAGTGGGAAGCCTTAACTTCCTACTACCCCCAAAGGGGCCTCCGGGTCTGTTGTGGGATCACTTAACTTTACTTTACTTATGGTTCATTCTTACAATAATGCGATTCTTTGGCAATAAATAATATGATCTGGTTGCAGTGATGAACAAATTAAACATAATAACCGTTTCTCATTTGTTTTCAAACATCGCCGTTTGATTAAATATATAAATATTTTAAAAATAACTATATTTAAATAATGATGTTTGAGTAAACAGCTTAATTTTATTTGTTAAATAGCCCCAACAAATGCCACTCTTGATTTCCAAATTATCTAGATAATTTGGAAATCACTTATGGCATTACTTATGATATGTAGTATTATTAGGCAATGGCGTGGTGATATAAGGGGCCAATACGCCACTCTATTGAATAACACTCGGAAAATCGGGACTGAAATAAACAATTATATACAATCAAATATATGGTATATGCATTTTAATAATCGACTACCACCAGAATGAGCACACCATGGTGTCCTCACGGCTACATAGAGTTAGCAAGATTGTGGGGAAAATATTTAGCGAAACATGTCATCATCATCATCTTCATTCATGGATTAGGTCTGTTGACCCTTTCCGACTTCAGCCCATCTCTTTCTAGGTCTGCCCACATCTCGGGTGCCTTTAGGTTTGTATTTTGTTATTTGTTTTGGATATCTATCTTCATTCATTCTGTCTATGTGTTGCTTCCATTTTTGTCTATATGTATCCATTTTATCAGTTATTGCAAATATTTCAAGTTCCTGTCTTATTTCTGTGTTCTTGATTCTGTCTTCCTTAGTGCACCCTTTAACAGATCTCAAAAATTTCATTTCTGCCGCCGTTATCCTACTTAGGTCTTGTTTTTTATGTATCCAGGCTTCTGAACCAGTACCGGTACTGCCAACATTTTATAAAATTTCAGTTGGGTCTCTCTTCTTGTTTTGTTATTTAATGTTCGTTTTATCGTACCACATATTCCCTGGAATTTTGCTATTTTATTATTTATATCATTATCATAATTAAATGAAATGTCCACACCCTAGATAATTGAGATGGTTCACCTGTTCTATGATTTTGTTTCCTATTACTATTTTCGATCTGATTTGATTTTTCCCTTGGAATGCCATTACCTTAGTTTTTTCTATGGATATTTTGAGATTATATTGTTCACATATATTATGTAGTTTAAAAATATTCCTCTGAAGTTCGTCTTCTGTATTTGCTATTATTACCTGGTCATCAGCGTATAATAATGTTTTCAAGTAGTGTGTTTTATCTAATTTTATTCTGCGAAACATGTACTAAGGTAAATACAATGCCAACTAAATAGAGTTTAAGTGCATTTCCGAGTGCTTTAAACTTTTTTGCTAAAAGTATTAGTTCGTGACCCGCTGAAATGTTTATAGTGGCGCAGGATTATTTATTTAACATGTAAATGGGAAGTTACAGGACGTTGAAGTAGCGACAACAGATTGATGGAGATTTAGATTTCAGTGAATAGGGGGAGCAAGTGCGGCCACCAGTCCAAATCACAATTATTTTAAATAATTTCACTTCCGTTTCATGGACTGTTAGTCATGGGCGTCATAACCTCCCAGGATGCATCCACAAACAGGGATGTCCCACATTCAACACTTAATAGTAAAGCATTCATTTTATTTATTGTATTGTATTGTAAGCCTATATTTTCCCTTTACAGATATTTAGGCGCTCTCCCCCTACAGGAAAGAAATTGAACCATACTAATTTAGTTACGTCCCGCGTCGTAGCCGAGTGGTTAAGGTAGGAAGCCTTGGCGCAGAGCTACGGGACTTGCGCTGGTTCGAGTCTCCATGGGGAAGAAATTTTCTCATGGTATTTCGGCCAGTATGGGACCGTGCCCACCCAGCAATCGTGAGGCGATTGGGTAGCTACAATAATAGGCGGCTCCAGGTTGAGGAAACCAGCTATAACGGCTGGCGGACTCGACATGCTGACCACATGTCACCCCTAAACTGGCTGATGATCATCTACCTCTGTGATTGACACATATGGATGTGAGGGGCTAGCAGCCGGCTGGTAGGCTAAGGGCCTTCTAAGCCTGTCGCGCCAGGAGTTTTTTTTTAATTTAGTTACACTTGTTTTCGTATAGATGTCATTTTGAGTGGTCCGTGGTCAGCGTTCCGCCTCATACGGACATCTAGGAAACCAAGGTAGTACTAGGGCGGGGAAATTCGGTAAATTTTGCTTAGAGGCCTTCTCATTCAGGCTTAAGGATTTTTTAAGAGCCTGAAAATCTTCAGACTCTGGGACCCACTGCTTAAAGTCCCTCCCGGAGGACTTACTCCTTGGATTTTTCCGTCCTAAAAAATCCATCGACTCCGGCCGGGTTGGAACCCGCGACCCTCGGGACCAGAAGCAAAGAGCATAACTACTAGCCGACCGTGGTCGACTATACATTTTATTTATCCTGTCATTAAACTCTTCATTGATCATCTGCAGGAATATCATGGGTGATTTTGAAATTTCCTATAATTTCAAGAACAACAAATTCTGGTGGAATTTATTTAGAGACGTTTATAATCTCGAGTTATTTTTTTATTCAATGCCCCAGGTTGTCATTTCGACATTTCTGGTGTTCTCTCCTGGCATTGGCTTAATTGTAACCCACTTCTGAAGTTGGGGCGCCTAGAAGGCGGGGTTACGTTACCCCGATGATATGATGGGTGATAAATGATAATGTGGCACCAGGAGAGTTCTTAACCTATACTTACCTAAATTACAGACCATGGGAAACCACAGGAATTATTGTCTTTAAGGAAAAATTCCTGTGGTTTAACCGGGAATCGAACCCGGGACCTCAGGAACGCTGACCACTAGCCCATGAGGCTGGTCTATTAGTTAATGTTATAAGACTATTTAACTCATACCCCAAATGTGAGTCAATGACGAATCACGTTTCATTGAATTTTGTTTTACAACCAATCACAGTCGTGTTTCACCTCGATAATTATCGAATTTTGATTACCAAAATAAAGAGAGCTCCTCCGTTTTAATTATCTGAACAGGTCAGAGCATTATTTTGCAGTGACTGACTCTCTAACAAATATGTTAAATGATAATGAACATATACCTTAGACCTACACATTTGATAATTGTGTTTTTAAATACTAATTTTACTGAGTTGTTTCCGAAAAAAAAATGAATTAATAACCTATAATGTTGGTTATAATATACAGTTTGATGTGTTTCATTTTTTTTCTCCACTAGGGTGCATTCTTACAAAATTGCGATCCTATTTGATAATAGATAGTATGGTCAATTTGCAGTGAGGAACTAATGAAACATAACCAAACATTTCTCATTTGTTTTCAAACATCGCCGTTTACATTAAATATATAACTATTTTAAAATAACTATATTTAAATAATGATTTGTGAGTAAACAGCTTAATTTTATTCGTTAAATAGTCCTAACAAATGCCACTCTTGATTTCCAAATCCTCTAGATAAATTGGAAATCATTCGTGGCATTACTTATGATAATTTTATGAATAAAATGAGATAATTCAGATAAAACAGCTTACATAAAATTACTAACTAAAATAACTCGCTGTCAGTTTCCAAACCTAGGTTCATGGCCGCGAGGACCAAAGTTCTATCCTGAGCTAATATTTTCCAATCATCCCCTGTATAATCTACTCCCTTCAAATCATGATTAATGTTATTCTCCCACCTCACTCTTATACTACCTTACTGGACTCTTTCCTTCTGGTATTTCTACAAGGAGTTTCCATGCCCCTATTTCATTCTACAATCGTTACACATATCCTGCCCATCTTAAACCTCCGTATTATTATTTATTATTATTGTTATTATTATTATTATTATTATTATTATTATTATTATTATTATTATTATTATTATTATTATTATTTACATGTTATATGGGATGTGGAAGCCGAAATCGAAGATTTGATATTAGAAGATGAAAGGGGTATATTAGAGGATGTGAAGAATTTGAGTATCTGGAGTAAAATTAGATAACGAGGATAAACAAGAAAGTGATATTAAGAACAGAATAAATAAAGGTAGAGCAAAACAACAATGATGAATGGAGTCTTATGGAACAGACATAAACCAGGAAAAATACGTTACAAATATATAATTCAATAGTGAGAAGTACTGTCACATATGGAGCTGAAGTTTGGAAATTCAACAAAAACTTAGAACAAAAACTATGTCGATGGAAATGGATTTCCAGCAAGATGTTCAAAATTAGACAAAATAAGAAATACTGTCATACGAGAAAACATGACTATTAGATAGGCTATTCAATAGTAGATTATATAAGATATAAACAATAAATTGGTATGATCGAAATGTTACCCAGAAAACATTGGAATGGTGTCCACCTGGAAGAAGATGGGAAGGAGACCTCGAAATTCGTGGATGCAAGAAACAAGAACTGGAATGAGGACTAGAGGGCATGGAGTGGATCATTCTTCCAGGGAGCCCTCCATGTCCTTTTCTCGTAAATAAGTAGGACCATGTGAATGATAAAGGGGCACGCCGTAGCGTAGTGGTTAAGGCACTGAGCTACAAGCCGGAGGGTCGAGGGTTCAAGTCCCGTTGGGGTCAGGACTTTTAAACTGACCCAAACCCTCTGGCGGCACTATGGCCCTGGGGTCGACTCAGCCTCTAACGGAAATGAGTACCAGACGCTTGTTCTGGGGTAAAGGCGGCCGTCACGCAGGGCTGACAACCCGGCTGACAAAGTGCCGATTGTCTAGAAAAAGTGGGATCCTTAACCTCCTACTACCCCAAGGGCCTCCGGGTCTGTTGTGGGATCACTTTACTTTTGAAAAATATATAAAAAAAAAAGGGGGCACGCCGTAGCGTAGTGGTTAAGGCACTGAGCTACAAGCCGGAGGGTCGAGGGTTCAAGTCCCGTTGGGGTCAGGACTTTTAAACTGACCCAAACCCTCTGGCGGCACTATGGCCCTGGGGTCGACTCAGCCTCTAACGGAAATGAGTACCAGACGCTTGTTCTGGGGTAAAGGCGGCCGTCACGCAGGGCTGACAACCCGGCTGACAAAGTGCCGATTGTCTAGACAAAGTGGGAGCCTTAACCTCCTACTACCCCAAGGGCCTCCGGGTCTGTTGTGGGATCACTTTACTTTTGAAAAATATATAAAAAAAAAAAGGGGCACGCCGTAGCGTAGTGGTTAAGGCACTGAGCTACAAGCCAGAGGGTCGAGGGTTCAAGTCCCGTTGGGGTCAGGATTTTTAAACTGACCCAAACCCTCTGGCGGCACTATGGCCCTGGGGTCGACTCAGCCTCTAACGTAAATGAGTACCAGACGTTTGTTCTGGGGGTAAAGGCGGCCGTCACGCAGGGCTGACAACCCGGCTGACATAAAGTGCCGATTGTCTAGAAAAAGTGGGAGCCCTAACCTCCTACTACCCCAAGGGCCTCCGGGTCTGTTGTGGGATCACTTTACTTTTTTTACTTTATGTGAATGAAAAATAATTTCAATTCCTCCCCGACAGACCGGGGTAGCATGGGGCATGTAAAAGTAGCCGCAAAGGGAGAGATTAAAGATAGATAAAACAAATAAAATAAATATTATTAATCATATTTATTTTTATTTCTCCAAGGAATATAGGTCACATTCCACTCTATTGCTACAAATTGCGTTCACTTCACTCCTATTGGTTCCCAAGCAGCTTGCCTATCTTTCCACAATCTCTTCCATGTTTCCCTTGGTCTTCATTTCACCCGTAGGTTCATGGCCGAGCGGATAAAACTCTCCATACATCCCTAACCTGCGCTAATGCATTCCAATCATTTCCTGTATAATATACTTCCAACAAAACATAGTTAAACTTATTCTCCCACCTCATTCTTGGTCTATCAACTGGGCGTTTTCCCTCTGTTTTTCCTTCAAGAAGCATTCAGGCACGTCTTTCATGCCCCATTCGTACCACATATCCTGCCCATCGCAGTCTACGAGACATAACTGTTCTCATTATATCTGGCTTCCTATAAAGACCATGTAATTCACCGTTATGCAGTCTTCTCCATTCACCTGTCTGTTCATCTCTTTTTGGTCCAAACATTTTCCTAAGAATTTTATTCTCAAATACTCGTAATCTCGTTTCCTCCCTTAAAGTAAGAGTCCATGTTTCTCATTCATATAATATAACTGGTAGAATAATAGTTTTATATATTTTCAGCTTAACGATTTTTGAAAGGAGTTGGGACGTCAAGAGTCTCTGTAATGCATAATAACAAGCATTTCCAGAATTGAGCTTATGTTTAATTTCCTTGTGCATTTGATTCCTGTTTGTGATTATTGCAGATTAGATAATAACTACGTGTTAATTTTGAAAATAGAATGATATAATGTTGGGCAGTCCTGTAACTACTGTTGTGTACTGAGTCCTGTCATGTTTACCATACCAAAGAATTTCTGCATCGCAGTAAAATTTAATACCTCGTTATCCCACCCCAGTCTCAGGTTGGTGTTACTGCTTCTTTCATCTTGGTTAGTCTTGCGTGAAAATTAAGGCACCGAATCGCCTATTTCTTCAAGTATGATATAGAAATTCCAAGGATGTTTAAAAATAATATAAAAAAAAACATTTTGTCTGCTACTGTTTGAGCCTTTGATTGCGATGGGCAGGACATGTTGCACGTATGGGGAATGAAAGACTTGCATGGAAGCTTCGTGTGGGAAAGCCAGAGGGAAAACGTCAGTTGGTAGACCAAGAATGAGGTGGAAAAATAACATTAACTATGATTTGAGGGAAGTATATTATACAGGGAATGATTGGAAAGCATTAGCTCAGGATAGGGATGTATGGAGAGCTTATGTCCGCGCGGCCATGAATCTACAGGTTCGATAGTGCCAGTGAGTAAGTAAGTAAGTAAGTAAGTAAATAAGTAAGTCTGCTACTGTTCCTTCTGCTTTAATTACAGACTCAATTAATTTTAATCGATGTTGTGGTCAAAACAGTGAACATATTTTTGAAGATTATTGTTGAGCAATGGGACAATTTTAAGTTTTTTTTTTTCAGTTTTTTTAAAATTATGACATCTGATATCTCAAATTCTGATTTTGATTTGAATATAAATAAGAATGTCCACCGCTGTGGTCTCGAGGTAGCGAGCTGGCCCGGATTCGATTCCCGGTAGGGACAGGATCCTGGGTGAGTTTTTCTTCGGGGGCTTTTCCTCACCTGTAAGACAAATGTCAGGAAGCTTACAGCCCAACGGTCCCCTAAAATCATTCGACCATCATCATTATCGTCCTTATCATTATCATCATCCTTCACCGGTGTGGAGGGATTAAAATAGCGAAAAGAAAAACAAACTATTCCAACAAATTCATGGGTTACATAGCACATTCCCAATGCCACATCCTTAAGCCCCTCATGAAAAAGAAGAGTAAATTTAATTAAAATAATGAGTTCGTACTCTATTTATAGAGGAATTTTAATTTTAATCCAATTCATGTGATGGAATATCAAGTTCCTGAATAGATGGAACTTCATCTGAAGCACTGTATCACGGTCATAAAAAAACAGACAAGTTAATAATTGTTATTATTAAATAGGTTTTACAATGCAATATTGCTACAAGAATGGTGACTGAAATTAAATTAAAAATATATGTTTATATGTCATAGGCTCAATTCTGGAAATGCGGCTATTATTTATTACAGAGACTCTTGACGTCCCAACTCCTTTTAAAAACATTAAACTGAAAATATAAAACTGTTATTCTACCAGTTATATTATATGGATGCGAAACATGGACTCTTACTTTAAGGGAGGAAATGAGATTACAAGTATTTGAGAATAATGTTCTTAGGAACATTTTTGGACCAAAGACAGATGAACAGACAGGTGAATGGAGAGACTACATAAAAGTGAACTACGTGGTCTTTATAGGAAGCCAGATATAATAAGAACAGTTAAGTCTCATAGATTGCGATGGGCAGGACATATGGCACGAATGGGAAACGAAAGACTTACATGGAAGCTTCTTGTAGGAAAGCCAGAGGGAAAACACTCAGTTGGTAGACCAAGAATGAGATGGGAGAATGACATTAACTTTGATTTGAGGGAAGTAGATTATACAGGGAATGATTGGAAAGCATTAGCTCAGGATAGGGATGTATGGAGAGCTTATGTCCGCGCGGCCATGAACCTACGGGTTCGATAGTGCCAGGGAATTAGTTGGTTAGTTATTAGCAAAGGCTTTCACGGCTCGAAAAGATACTTTGGACAACTGATACAATTTTAAACTGAGAAAGATACATACTGCAATGTAAAAAAATATCTGTTTAATAGCATTAGTAGTTAATGCTATCTGATATGCTGATAGTCACTGTCAACAATTAAATATATACTTACTCTAATTTAAAACTGAGGGGTGAGGAAGTCCACTCACAACCGTTGTTGCGTCAGATCATTTTCTTGGAATTTTCACGCTGATAATGAAAACAGTTTTAACTTGAGACACTTTTCCACGTAGTGGTATAGGGTGGAGTCGCGTGGCTGCGAATCTATACTCACTGCTTAGTTAACTTCACACGTCCATTAATGGTGCATGTAGTTTTAACAATAACCATAATTCCTGAAAAAAAAAATCCTTTCACATTAAAGCTTCGATATACGAATATAACAAGCGAGGCTTCACCTAGTACAGGCCTAACGATTATTCTGATCTGGTGAAGATCTTTAACATCCTCCACATTCTAACAACTGACGTAGTTCCCAATTTCCATTTCTTTCTGTCTAAGCATTCCTTTTCTTCCAATTGGCTTCTTTTCATGGCTTCTTGAATATTTTTATTTTTATTTATTTTTTTCCAAATGCCCCAGGTTTGTCTTTCGACATTCCTGGTTTCTCTCCTGGCATGGCGTACTTGTAACCCACTTCTGAGGTTGGGGCGCCTGGAAGGCGGGGTTACGTTGCCCCGATGATATGATGGGTGATGATGATGATGATAATGGTGCGCCAGGAGAGTCCCTAATCCTAAGCTTAACCTAAGCTGAATATGAATGATGATTGCGATGGCCATATGATTTCGGGAACCGTTTGGACCTTAAAGTTTTCCTGACATTTGTCTTACAAGTGAGGAAAAACCCTGATAAAACCCGACCGGGGATCGAACCCGGGTCCGCTGCGAGACAAGGCAGCACGCTACCTGGAGACCACAGCGGTGGACAGGCTTCGTGAATATCATTCTTCCAACTGTGTTCAGGCCGTCCCAATCTCTTTATCCCTCACAGAGCACTCGAATAGAGGGAAAACTGAGTACAGTGACATCTAAAAAATTTCGGTCGTTTACGATGAACTACAATAAGCAAACTACAATGGTAGCGCTGTTTCGTAGTAACAGAATATGTAACTAAATAAAATAAATACAAGGCACATGGCGTGTTTACTCGGGATTATGGGAAATTAACCATTTTGAAAATTTAAATTTTTAACTCCTATCCTTTCGTTCTATGTAGACGGTACTGTAAAAATTATATATTATCGAAAGTTAAAATCATTACTTAGATTTTATTTTACTCTAATTTGTAAGTAAATTCAAGCTTGTTTACGTTTTTAATGTGAATCTATTTTCAAAGATAAACCTACTAGAAGTGATAAAATTCTAAGTTTTATTAGGTTAGGAAGAGTGATATTAGTGTACAGCCATTTCTAATAAACATTTTAAAAATATGACTTTATAATGGACTTCAGATGTACGCCATGGCTAAGGTTCTTTAATAAATGTTGTATAAAATATGTATGTGAGAATAAGGGGGTAGGCCAATTGTAAATATTTATTAAAAGAGCTCATAATGCACGTTTTTAAATTTTAATAAACGAAAATAATTTAACATGTTTTATTTATTTCCATTCTTCCCTTCTGTTAAAATTAAAGAAACTGTTTAGATCTGAGAGGGTGGGTACAAATAATTCCATAATTTAAGATTAATTATTATGTTATTTATTCCTATAAAAGTTCAATTCCATAATTATTCACCAGATGGTGTTATATAATTATAATTCATAATTTTACCACCAGACGGTGCTGAATTTCATATTAGTACCAGAAAAAATCGAAAAATTTAGATGTCGTTAGTTGTTCTAACACTAGCGCCGCTTGTAGTATGTACGCGAAACTTTTCCACTTTCTTCTCTGGTACTCTGTGTTTATCCCTTATTGCCATCTTGTGTTATTCATCTGTGTGTCGAAACTATATTAATTACAAATTCTGTATTTCATTAATCGGGTTTTTTTTTATTCTCCCATTGTTTTCTCAAATCCTTTCTCTAAAACTTTTATTTTGATTGTCGCGCCTTAAGATGATGATGATGATGATGATGATGATGATGATGATGATGATGACAATAAGTAACGGATCCAGGATGAGAAAAGCATCCAAAACAATTGGGTGATCCGATATGTCACATCTGTTCACCTCAGTAACACTGAGCATAAAAAAATAAACTTTTTCTGTCTCAGAAAGAAAAATATGTGATTCTGATATTATTTATTCTCCTGAATTCAAATGTGATATCGGTTTTTCCTCCATCACGCAAGGTTTCCGTGAGACAGGCATTTATAATTTCAAACACTTATATATTTTCTACATTCGTAATTACACAATATTCGAACATTCGGACTCGCCTAGAAAGTAAGAAATGACGATTTTCTGCTATATTTCGCCTGTGGAACATCCCTCTTGATGGCCCAACAATAATCGGCCAGCATATTAGGATTCCATTTGCCTTGATATCTCTTTTCCATAGCTGAAATATTTTGAATTAGCTCATTTGGTTTTATTTTACAACGGACAAATGGACGAAAAAACGTTTATTAAAAAATAATTATTTGAATCCATTAATTGAAATTGAAATAAAAAACTGTGGGTGACGGAGAAATTCCGAATACATATTTGAAAACATGATAAAAAAAACATGATCAAATAATATTATCAGATTCCGAAGATAGCTTACAAATAGCAGCATATCAATTATTCAAAATTGCCAGCAAATATAATATGAAAATTTCCACATCAAAATCCAAAACAATGGCAATGTGTGGAAAAAACATACAACGGGTGAAAATTGAGATTGATGAAAAATTATAGAAAATGTCAGATTTCTCTTACTTAGGAAGTGTATTTGCAGAGTATAAGAGGACATTGATTCAAAATTACAAAAATATAATAAAATGAATGGGGTAATACGAAGACATTTTGGTAAACAGATGAGGACAGAGACAAAACTAAGATTACATAACGTCACATCAAAGCTGCTCTAAAATACGGAAGTGAAATTTGGATTTTAAATAAAAGAAACTCTCATAAACTTCAAGTAAGCCAAATGCGCTTCTTACGATCATTGTTAGGAGTTAATAGACTGGATCACCAAAGGAACACTACTATCAGAGGAAAACTTGGAGTAGCAAGTTTAAATGAAGATATCCAAAAATACCAACAAGAATGGAAAAATCATCTGAGAAGAATGGCAAGAAATAGACTTCCAAAATTGGCATTCCAATATACCCCAACTGGACATAGGGACCAAGGAAGACCAAAACATCGGTGGAAAGATCAAGACCATCTTCGCTAGGTTTACCGTACAGGCCACATGGCCTAAAACGAATTTGTTCATGATGATGATGATAAAAAAACTGCATTAAGTATAACTATTGGTATCATCGCCTCACTCAGATGGTTAACAGTTTATATAAAAGCAGGTGCCGCGCGACAATGTTTGACATGCGGTGTTGTCACGTTTCTCATAGCGCTATGGACGTTTATTACACAAGGACAAAAGACGTTGATTATTTATGTTATTATTTAATATTTATGTTATTATTTGGTATTGTTTAACTTTTAAAATTAAAATTATATACATATTTATTAATTAAATAATTTCATTCCAACTTTATATAGCTTGTAAGTATACATAAATTTAATATTCATACATCATGCTGAAAATATTATTATTATTATTATTATTATTATTATTATTATTATTATTATTATTAACAACTGTTCGGTCTGAAATATTTTCCCATGGCCGCCACATGTTCAAATCAGTTATATATTAAACTAATAAAATATGTAGATATTATTTTACGAGCTACATATCACAATAAATCACTGATAATTATAACAATTAATTACGGTATACAATTTATAACTGGATCGACTGCTCCACGTTCCGAGTTTTAATTGAAATTGAGTGAAGAAAAGCAATGTGGCAACATCGTGGTAGTCGTGGTCGTCGGGATTTTTGTATTTTTAATAACATATAATAGCTGCGTGGAAACAAGCGAGCCGCTTGTTAAGCATCATAGTGGGCGATAATACTCATGAGACAAAAAGCATGTTGACCAGTGTAAATTTACACATGAGAATGTGAGGCCAGAAATTGGCTGGTAGGCGGGCCTATTGTGCCGTGTAGTTAAGTTATTTGAAAGTGTTGATGGACGTCTGGGCACGTGGAGGAAACAGGTTGAGTGTGTTATGAACATGTAGCGCCACGCGTGGCGGTTTCCACCGGAAGTGACGCTCAGGAACCATACAACCGGTCACTAGACTCACTGAGGAATGTCGGCCGGAAGCTTCAGCAAGTGACCGATACTTTTTTTACTAACAGATTTAATTACAATTCCAACAACATATACCTGCGATCTCTATCCGCTGTCTCAAATTAAACTCGAAAGTAAAATACATCATTCTATGAAGAATTTCAACATATACTGGTTCGTGACAGATGTTGGCTTGTTATTTTTATTTGTTTACTTATTTTATTTCTTTCCAGCTTGCAAGGATGACAGAATATTATACCAAAAGCAGCATACAAATATTCACCCCCGAGGGAAGAAGAAGCTTGGGAAGACCAAGGAAAAGATGGAAAGGGCAGCAATTTGGAGCCGGAACAGGCTAGTAAATAAGCCCAAACCGTGAAGAAGAAGAAGACGTATTTTATTTTTGTTTTATTTATTTATTTTGCTGTTCAATAAAGGGTGCTCAACTGAATACTAAAGACATTCATCAACATCATCATCATCCTAAGGCGCGACAACTTCAAAAAGTGAAAGTTTTTGCCTTCTCAACAATCCTCCTCCATGCCAATCTGTCTCTTGCCTTATTCAAATTAGTCACTTTCATTTTCTTTAGATCGTTCATTGTGCCATCCTCCCATCTGATCTTCGGTCTTCCAATTGCTCTGTCTCCTATAGGTTTCCATTTGTAGAGTTTTTTTTACCAGTCTCTGATAATCCATTCTTATCAAATGTCCTAGCCAACCAATTCTGAGAGATCTTATATGGTTTACTACATTCTGATTTTTTTTTATTTGTTTAGTTCGTTATACTAAAGAAATTAGTATAATAAATCTGTGCAGATTTTAGCATCTTTGCCGATGACATTGACGTCGTGGTTCGAGTGGTAAATGCTGATGATGAGACTTTTCATGCTCTCTCGACATCAGTTTGTAAATTAGGTTTGAATGTGATTGAAGATGACTAAAATAGAAGAGAAGATCATAGAAGCAGCTGAAATGAGATTTCTGAGAAGTGTAGCTGGCTGCAAACTTCTAGATAAAAAAGAAGTTAAGACATTAGAGCTAAATATTTTTAAACGTTTAGACAAAATACTAGAATCTAGAAAAAACTGGAAAGAACATGTTCAAAGTATGATTGATGAACACATACCAAAAATTATACTTAATTACAAACAGGAATGTTGGTAGACCGAAAAAGAGATGAATTCAACTTTTAATTAGAATCTATGAGACCGGAACAAGCCACGTGGGCTTAATCCGTGATTGTTGTTGTTGATTATGATCATCATCATTTTTAAAATAATTTTTCCATAAAACAGCAAAATCAGATCATAAATTCACTTAGTTTACATAGTTCCTGTATGATGTAATTTGTCCTTTTTTTGATGAATATTTTTCATAAGTAATGCCACGAGTGATTTCCAATTTATCTAGAGAATTTGGAAATCAAGAATGGCATTAGTTAGGGCTATTTAACGAATAAAATTAAGCTGTTTACTCACAAATCATTGTTTAACTATAGTTATTTTAAAATATTTATATATTTAATGTAAACGGCGATGTTTGAAAACAAATCAGAAATGTGGGGGTTATGTTCATTCACTGCACCTTGATCATATTATTTATTGCCAAATAAGATCGCAATATTGTAAGAGTGCACCCAAGTGGAGAAATAATGAAACACATCAAACTATATATCATAATCAACACTACGGGTTATTCATTTATTTTTTTAGTAAACAACTCAGTAAAATCAAGGAATCTGTTCATTATTTGCTATATTCAATGTATTTGTTGGAGAAAAATAATGCTTTTGGCCTGTTCAGAACATTAAAAGGAGGAGCTTTCTTTATGACAAAAGCAGGAGCTGATAAAGAGAAATCGATAAAGAGCGAGGTGAAACACGGCTGTCATTGGTTGCAAAACAAAATTCATTGAAACGTGATTGGCCATTGACTAGCATTAGTGGCATGAGTTAAATAGTCCTTTAAATTTAATCCTGGCATCCAGTGCAACGCTACCCCTTGGTTGCACATTCTCTGATAAAGCAGTGACCTGATATTTAAACCCCGATATGACTTTATTGCAGAATGACTTTGCAAATTCTCATTTTATGAAATTGAGGCTGATCAAGTGATGACCCTATACATACTTATTAATTAATCGTTAAACCCTCCGACCCTCAGGTTAGAGAGGACTTTGACATATCACGTCATGCGCATGTCCAAGTTTGCATATCGAACAAATTTATAAGCAGTTTAGATGTGTAAATGTCACTGCTGTGGTCAGCAACCTTAATAAAGACAAGACCCAAGTAAGTGATACACTGAACACAGAAGAACGCCAACTCCCGGCTAAATATTGTAGCACGATGCCCCGTTTGAAGAGCTTTACAATCACTAAACTGTTAGGCTTATTTATTTGGTTATCTCTAAATAAAAAGCAAATAAATCCGTACAAAAAATAGATTTTAATTTTAATAACATAATCACAAATAGGAATGAGATGCACAAAGAAATTAAACATAGGCTCAATTCTGGAAATGCGTGCTATTATGCATTGCAGAGACTCTTGATGTCCCAACTCCTTTCAAAAAACGTTAAACTGAAAATATGTAAAACTATTATTCTACTAGTTATATTATATGGGTGTGAAACATGGACTCTTACTTTAAGGGAGGAAAGGAGATTACAGGTATTTGAGAATAAAGTATTTAGGAGGATTTTTGGACCAAAGAGAGATGAACAGACAGGTGAATGGAGAAGACTACTAACAATGAACTACATGGTCTTTATAGGAAGCCAGATATAATAAGAACAGTCAAGTCTCGTAGACTGCGATGGGCAGGACATGTGGCACGTATGGGGAATGAAAGACGTGCATGGAAGCTTCTTGTAGGAAAGCCAGAGGGAAAACGCCCAGTTGGTAGACCAAGAATGAGGTGGGAGAATAACATTAACTATGATTTGAGGGAAGTAGATTATACAGGGAATAATTGGAAAGGATTAGCTCAGGATAGGGATGTATGGAAAGCTTATGTCCGCGCGGCCATGAACCTACGGGTTCGATAGTGCCAGTGAGTAAGTAAGTAAGTAAGTAAGTAATAATTTGTTATAATGGCAGTAATTTAAAATGTTCGCCGCTGTGATCTCCAGATAAAGTCATTATCTCGTATGCAGCGATCCCCATTAGAATTTTGTTCCTTGATAGTTTTTTCGGCGTTTTCCTCACCTGTACGTCAAGGGAAACTTTAAAGCTTGAACATTATCTGTCCATCATAATCATCAACAAGGCTAGGATTTGTATGTAATCACATATTATTTCCTTTTGCTTATACATGGGTAGAATTGATAAATATCCACGATTTAGAAACTTACTTCTCATATATGAAAATTTATCATTACATATTTTTTACATATTTGATCATAATTACATATTATCAGTTCCACTTCCTTGTTTGCTAAAACGCGAACATCCAATTTTCCCGAGAGTAGTTCTTCTTCTTCTTCTTCCTTCCAAGTATTAGGCCAAGGCCTGTTACGATCCTGTAGAAAATTTTCCCTCCAACGTTTCATAGGACGGCCCAGTGATCTTCGTCCTCTTGGTATGTAATTATAAAACAGCTTTGGGGATCCGATTTGAACTCATTCTTTCTAGATGATGTTTCTAATTTAGTTGGTACTGTTTAATATATTCCAAAATTGGCGTAGTCTTCAATTCTTTTAAGATATCGGTGTTCCTTTTCCGACCCCATCTGGTGTAACCCGCTGTTCTGCGCATGAACCTCATTTCACAAGCCGTAATTCTGCTTTCATGTTGTCTTTTTAGTGTCCATGCTTCACTACCATAGGTCAACACTGGTCTAGCCAAAGTGTTATATAAACTTAATCTGGTGTTTTTTTTGTACAAGGGATGGTTTCATAACCCAAGAGTAGTTACGCCTAGAAAGTGAAACTAGAAAATAAACACGAATGAAGTTCTTTCTACAAAGCAATGTCCGAGCCAGTTTTCTTTATGGATCTGAAATATGGATGTTGACGAAATCTGATAAAATCAAGATTACAGGCTGCCGAAATGAAACATTTAAGAATATATCCTTTAGAATCTTTAGATATATCCTTTAAGAATATATCCTCAGGGGTCCTCATCTAGGGGATATGTGGATGGCGACCACAAGGTGCCCAAGCTGAGCAAAACATTTCTTCCACTTACTTGTGTTTTGCACTCTTTTAACTTTACTATCTAACCTCTCTCGGTTAACTCTTGTTTTTTCGACCCCGACGCTATTAGGGCATCCGAGTGCTAGGGAGTCTTTCCTTTCTTGTATTTCTTCTTTCCTTTATTTTCTTTTCTTCTCCAGAAAAGCCTGACCAGAGGCTATAAGATGGCAGCCCCATCACTGGTCTTGCCTTCCTTTGGCCAGCAACCAATCGAAGGGACTGTTATTATGCTTTCAAGTCTTATACGAGAATTTTCCAGAAGGATCAATTTTCTATAGGATCGTAACATGCCTTGGCCTAATACTTGGAAGGAAGAAGAAGAAGAAAATATCCTTTCAGACAGAGAAATATACGCCTATAAACTAATATGTCGATCATAACACCAACGGGTGTGAGAAATAATTAACATTGAATTCGGTTTTCAGACATTATCTATCACAGCGTTATTTACGCTTGAAATCCAGAAACAAACACAAAGTTTAAATTTGTTACATAGTGTTATAAATTAATGATTAACATTTTGCGACTTTCAAATAACAATATATTGCTATTTCAGAATATTGTTTAAATATTTATATTATTATTAATTATTCAACATCATCATCATCAGCATCAAGGATTAGACCTGCTGGTCTGTTTCGATCTTATATTAGAATTGGTCTATCCATCTTTGAAGAAGTATTTTAGTCAGTTCTTCATTATTTTCCACGTTGTGGGCGCAATTTTGAAGAAGTAATTCTTTTTCCATGTTATGACGATGTTTTGAAGCAGCTTACTCTCTTCGTTGCCCGATGTTGTAGTAACATTTTGAAGGAATAGTGTCCCAAAATAATAAATAAGAATTACTTGTTCAGGTTGGGTTTGATTTTCGGTAGAGCTGGATTCTCTTCTCAAGGTCGAAGTTGGTACACAAGATAGGAATACACTTTAAAAATCACTAATAACTGAGTAATAAATTTATTCATTTTGTAGGTTCCCAGCAGATTAAGTAAATTTAAGTGGGATTATTCTTCACTGTCAATTAAAATTAAATTATTTTCTTTTCTTAAATCAACTGTTCTTCTGGTATTAAATTTCACATTTTATCAGGAGAGCTGTTATAGCTTCTATCCTTGATGAAAGTTATATGCAGACTGACTAGAGTAATTCTGTTATAATTTTAAAGAACATTATTACATCACATGATTTTATATTTAAATTCCATTGGTTAATGGTCCATTAAATACCAGGTTTAAATTTGATTGGTTAAATCAAAAAGTTAATTGTTTTTAACATCCAATCAGAATTTAGTATGCTTTTATTTAAAAATATTAAGTTAAGCAAGTGTTCCTATTACAGTTATAACAGAAAGCTTTATATTTCAGACAACAATGACTTAAGACACAATTTTTAAAAGCATTATTTAGAAAGACTGTTATATAATACAATTTCTTTAATTGTTACTGAGACATTTTTATTCAACAATGAACAACAATTAATTATTTAGATGTTTTTCTTTATTTAATTTATATTTAAATGTTAAAAGAATTTTAAAATATAAAATTATTAACTGAAACTTTCATATTTATTATGATATTAAAATTCTGCTATATCTTTTACTGGGTCTTCCTACATTTCTTCGTCTTAGTGGATTGTAATGAAGAATCTGTTTCGGAATATTCTATTGTTATCCATTCTATTGATGTGGTCCATCCATTCATCTCTGTATTGTGTAATTCTATCTAATAGTTTTATTATTATAATTATAATTAATTTTATTATTACATTATTATTATTGGGGCACGCCGTAGCGTAATGGTTAAGGCACTGCGCTAAAAACCGGAAGGTTGAGGGTTCGAGTCCCGGTGGGGTCATGATTTTTAAACTGACCCAAACCTTCTTATGACCCTGGGGTCGACCCAGCCTCTAAAGGAAATGAGTACCGGACGCTTGTTCTGGGGTAAAGGCGGCCGTCACGCAGGGCTGACAACCCTGCTGACATCAAGTGCCGATTGTCTAAAAAAGTGGGAGCCTAAGCTCCCACTATCCCAAGGGTCTTCTGAGGCCTGTAGTTGGATCACTTTATTATTATTATTATTATTATTATTACTATTATTATTATTATTATTATTACTGAACTAATTGAACATCTGCAAAGAATTGCATAGGATAGGATACCAAAGATGACACTGATGTATAATCCTGAAGGACGAAGATCGGTCGGAAGGCCAAGAAAGCGCTGGGCTGAACAGATGTGAGATCAGAACAAGCAAATACCTAATAATAATAATAATAATAATAATAATAATAATAATAATAATAATAATAATAATAATAATAATACTTTATTTATTCTGGCAGAGTTAAGGCCATAAGGCCCTCTCTTCCACTCAACCAGCACAAATACAAATAAATATTCGACAAATATAGATATACACTATACTAATTATAAACAGTTAAAGATACAATAAATGTAACAATGTAAATGTCATGTACAAACAACATTTTATAGGGTAATAACAATAATGATACGATAATAATAATAATAATAATAATAATAATAATAATAATAATAATAATAATATAAATATGATACATTATACGGGAAACACCAATTAATATATATATCTTACACTGGAAAATAATGAAGTCGAGTTTAGAGCAAATATAAATTTAGATTTCTATTAAAAGATGCCAATGTCCGGCAGCCCCTTATTTCTTGTGGTAGGGAATTCCAGTTGCGAGAAGTGGAGATGGTAATCCATGAAGGATGATGATGAAGATTATTATTATTATTATTATTATTATTATTATTATTATTATTATTATTATTTCTTAAGAAGAAGAGAAAGTATAGTCCATGGATTACAATATATTGACCTGCGTGAGAGGAATACGTGCTACAAGAAGCATTTGAAACGTAGCAATTAAGTGGACGTATGACAATGTACTGTGGAGGGGGCGCGCCTCCTGGCTAACAAGCGTCAAGACTTTTGGTTACATCAGTGAGCCTGGGAAAAATAAACACATCACTTTATCTCAACTCGCCTCACCTGTTCTACACATGCCGTAATCTGTCGTGAACCAAGCCAGCAAACAACCGCCTACTGGTGCTAATAACACATGGAATGAGCCATCCACAAAATTAAATATTTCTTTCGTTGACATTTTTAATTACATCACTTTAACTATGCTGATGACACAGTTCTAATTGCACAAAGTGAAGATGATTTACAAATGCTATTACACAAATTTAGAATCATTGCAGCAAAATATAACATGACTATTTAACTCATGCCCCAATCACGTTTCAATGATTTCTGTTTTACAACCAATCAGAGTCGTGTTTCACGAAATATTTATCAGTGTTATAATTACCATATTAAAGAAGGCTCCTCCTTTTTAATATTCTGAACAGGTCTGACCATTATTTTGCAGTGAATGAGCCTGTGAGAAATACGGCTACCAGATTGTATATATAGTGCATGCATGTCAACACATGCCGCATGCGGGAGTTAATATAAAAACATTTGTAGCAATTGATTATACCACCAAAAAAAGAAACCACTATTTGCACTTTCTTAAATGTATTTTTTCCTAGGTAACAATCCAGAAAAATATAATTGTCATATTTACATCATACGACATCAGAAATGAATTAATATACAGTTTGATGTGTTTCATTTTTTCTCCACTAGAGAGCATTCTTACAATATTGCGTTCCATTGGCAATAAATGGTATGATCTGGTTGCAGTGATAAACAAAAGAAGCAGATGAAGCGTACCTATCGCTTCTCATTTGTTTTCAAACATCGCCGTTTACATTAAATATATAAATATTTTAAAATAACTATAGTTAAATAATGATTTGTGAGTAAACAGCTTAATTTTATTCGTTAAATAGTCCTAACAAATGCCACTCTTGATTTCCAAATTATCTAGATAAATTCACTCCTCATTTCGTGAGTCGTGAATTTATCGATAATTTGGAAATCACTCGTGGCATTACTTATGATAAACCTACTGGAAGTGATACAATTCTAAGATTTGTTAGGTTAGGAAGAGTGATATTAGTGTACAGCCATTTCTAATAAACATTTTAAAAAATTGACTTTATAATGGATTTCAGATGTACGCCATGGCTAAGGTACTCTAATAAATATTGTATAAAATATGTATGTGAGAATAAGTGGGTAGGTCAATTGTACATATTTATTGAAATATCTCATAATGCACGTTTTTAAATGTTAATAAACAAAAATAAATTAACATGTTTTACTTATTTCCATTCCTCCCTTCTATTAAAATTAAAGAAAATCTTTAGGTCTGAGAGGCTGGGTACAAATAATTCCATAATTTAAGATTAATTAATACGTTATTTATTCTTATAAAAGTTCAATTCCATGATTATTCACCAGATGGCGTTATATAATTATAATTTATAATTTTACCACCAGGTGGTGCTGAATTTCATATTAGTACCAGAAAAAAATCGAAAAAATTTAGATGTCGTTAGTTGTTCTACACTAGCGCCGCTTATGGCATTGTACGCGAAACTTGTCCACTTTTTTCTCTGGTACTCTATGGGTGTCCATAACCCATGAAGAGCGAGCAGGTCACATGGTTTTGTTTTGACGAGGATCACTTTAAGAGTGAACAGGGTATAGATGGTGGTACAATTCCCTAAGAACAATTCGATTTACTCCTATCCACAGAAATAAGTAGAATGCATTGCAATTGGAAAGCAGAGATTTTTATATTGAATCTAACAATTGAAGACGGCTAATAAAAAAACTGAAGTGAGCCGAAGGATTTGGTTCATAAATTCGCGCAGGAGCTGAAATAATTAATGTATATAAAATGATGCAAGAAGGTCAGTTTTAGAATAAAAAATGGTGTGAGGTCAGGACCCCCGCGTAGTGTTTGTGCGTCCGTGACTTGCATTTATTGGAATTCACGTGAACAAGTGTCTGGCACACCTGTGATGTGGGGGTGGGCATGCACTTTCCAAGGATCAATTAAATTTAAAAAAAACTTAATTTTCTATTAAAATTACATCAGAATCTTCACTATCTCAATTGACCTCTAATATTTGTTCCATTATAATTTCCTTCCACTATCCTCCCTATGTCCACCGCTGTGGTCTCGAGATAGCGTACTGCCTTGTCACGCAGCGGGCTCGGGTTCGATCCCCGGTCGGGGCAGTTTTTCTGGGTGTTTTTATCGGGGTTTTTCCTCACCCGTAAGACAAATGTCAGGAAAACGTTAAGGCCCAAACGGTTCCCGAAATCATATGGCCATCATTATCATCATCATCCTTATCATTATCATCAGCATCATCATCCTTCACCAGTGTGGAAAGCAACGGGAAGCTACCACACCTACAATTCCCTAGTGAAGCTGCAAGCATAGCATGAAAAATGTTATGATTGCAGTGAAGGACCTGCCTTCGGGCAGAATTACTATGGATGGATCTTCCCTATACATGGTGGCTCCATGATACAAGTGGTTATATGGTCGTCTCTACCGCTAGGGTCCCGAGTTCATGACTTGGACTCTCCATGTGGATTTCGAGATGGACGAAAAGAGGTTTCTCCCGTATTCCTCTGCCACAAATTATTTCATTTTTTTTTTCATTTTGAGAAATTTCCTCATCATTGAGGGTTTTCTCCAACCAATCTTCTAATTAACATTAATTATATATATATGACTACGGACTTACAGACATCGGTTTGCAACAAACATTCACAAATTTCCCTTAATTAAAGTTCTCTATCGTTGTCTGTCCTCTATGTCTTCATCCGTTACACCAAATTTCCTCATTGAATTTTTAATGTTGTTCTTCCAGGTTGTTCTTGGACTTCCTTTTCTGTTCCTTCTTTCAATGTTCCATCCATAGATGGCCTTTGGTAGTCTTCCATCCTGCATTTGTCATACGTGTCCATACCATTTTAGTCTTCTGTGTTCAATTTCATTCATTATATTTCTTTCTGCATTCATCCATTTTCTAATTTATGTATTTCTAATTTTTTCCAGTCGATATTTTCTGGCAGCTATTCTCCAAAAATCCATTTCAACTGCTGTTATTCTGTTCACATGTTGTGTCATTGTCCAAACTTCCGATCCATATAACATTATATTAGCCACAAATTATATTCCACCATTTCTCCACACTCATCTAATTCATATAATGGTGTGTCAGAGGTGGTCGACAAGCATCCTTTTTTGTTCACGGATCTTCAATGTAAGGGGCTTCATTGCATATCATCCCTCGACCCGGCTCTGAGTCGGACACGAGATGACGTACCTCATAGGTACGGAACACGTGATACGTTTTTTTTCGCAACGGAATGTGGCTGCAACATGACGGAGCTCCAGCTCACTTCGATGTCAACGTGAGGAGGCATTTGGGTACCACGTATCCAGGTCTAGGGGGACCGGTCTCTTGGCCTCCGAGATCACCTGATCGTAACCCCTGTCGACTCTTTTTTGTGGTCGACATGAAACAGTCTGTTTATCAGACTCCAGTAGAGTCACGTATGGATCTTATAGCCCGATTCCACGCTGCTACAACAATAATTCAAACGATGCCAGGCGTATGTGAAGGTGTGCGCCAATCACTACACCGCCGATGTACGCTCTGCAATGAGATGGGAGGTGGATATTTTGAAAACTTGGATGTGACTGTGACAGTATTGTCAAATACTGAGTCTTGAAATCCAACTAACGGAACTCTTGACAAGTTATTTTTTAAATTATTTATTTATTTAGCTTGGTGAAGTTAAGGTCATGTGGCCTTCTCCACACATAGTGGGAAAACACATCATTTCCGGGTACCTTAATAAAAATGGTCAACATACCTCAATATATTACCTCACCTCCGTTGTCGGTGTTTTTTTGCCACACTCTGGAATATATATATATATATATTATATATATATATATATATATATATATATATAAGGGAAATTATGGGTGTAGAAGAGGAGCCGGACATCGTAGACATTATAGAAAAGAAAATATTACAGTGGTATGGCCATCTCAAAAGAATGCCAGAACAAGGGTTGCCTAAAATTGTTATGGAATGGATCCCAATTGAAAGGAGGAAGAGAGGAAGACCGAAGAAGCGGTACAAGCAGCTATGAATATGAGAGGAATGGAGAAAGATCAATGGGTGGACAGAGAGGATTGGAGTTTGGTTTCCGGAAGACGGCGGCAGCTGCCATGATACCGGATGATTTTATATATATATATATGTTTATGTTGGAATTCTTGAGTAGCTCAGTTGGTTAGAGCGCTGAACGTACAGAGTTTAGAGACTCGGGTTCAAATCCCGACTCAAGCATTCATTTTTCTTTTCATATCATATATATAGCAATTAAGATGGTACGGACATGTCCAGCGAATGGAAGAGGATCGACTATCAAAATCTGTTTTGGAATGGAAACCTGAGGGAAGACGAAGCAGAGGAAGACCTAAAACCTCCTGGAGTCAGGGAATATGGTTATATATGAAGGAAAAACATCTACAACCAGGAGATTGGATGGACCGACAAAATTGGCTATTAGGAATCGGACGATGTCAAAGACATTAATCAACCGATGATCTATATATATATATATATATATATATATATATATAATCTGAATGTTATCATGAGTTGTGCTAAGTAGGCAAACCTTCATTTTACATACGCTGCGAAATGCAGGTGCACACACCGTATTAAACAGCCCGTTCGATTAAGACTACAATGCTGTTATCTGTTAATATAGGCCCGCACTTTTTTCATAGTATTAAGTTCACAAATGAGGGAAATTTTGAGGAAGTGGCTGAATTCAAATACCTAGGGACAATAATCACAAATAGGAATGAGATGCACAAAGAAATTAAACATAGGGTCAATTCTGGAAATGCGTGCTATTATGCATTGCAGAGGCTCTTGATGTTCCAACTCCTTTCAAAAAACGTTAAACTGAAAATATATAAAACAATTGTTCTACCAGTTATATTATATGGGTGCGAAACATGGACTCTTACTTTAAGAGAGGAAAGGAGATTACAAGTATTTGAGAATAAAGTACTTAGGAAATTTTTGGACCAAAGAGAGATGAACAGACAGGTGAATGGAGAAGACTACATAACAATGAACTACATGGTCTTTACAGGAAGCCAGATATAATAAGAATAGTTAAGCCTCGTAGACTGCGATGGGCAGGACATGTTGCACGTATGGGGAATGAAAGACTTGCATGGAAGCTTCTTGTAGGAAAGCCAGAGGAGGGAAAAGCCCATTGGTAGACCAAGAATGAGGTGGGAGAATAACATTAACTATGATTTGAGGGAAGTAGATTATACAGGGAATGATTGGAAAGCATTAGCTCAGGATAGGGATGTATGGAGAGCTTATATCCGTGCGGCCATGAACCTACGGGTTCGATAGTGCCAGTGAGTAAGTAAGTAAGTATAAAGTTTAACATTCTTGATCGTCAGGGTGAAGCTCGAGGATTGAAATGAGGCCTCGGGATACGTAAAAAATGGACTTTGTAAAACACCTGTTAAAGCCGAACTACACAACTTTGCAAACCGCAGGTTGAGAAGGATCACTCGACAAAACTGCACACTAGAATGAAGAAGAAGAAGAAGAAGATGGAAATGCTGAATATGATGAAGAACCATAAGGTACCATACAGGAAACATGTCGCAGAACTGCGTAGAGATATCAACTTTTTGAAATTATTTTCAGAAAGTGGTGTTTTATTTTCCATGTTTTCGATTTTATTGCTTTACGAATGACCTCTGGAGAACTTTGAACGACCTCTGTATGTCTCGAAAATTGAAAATAGAAAAAAGTACATTAAATCTGACATCACGTTTGGACCTCGTGACCTCTGTAAACCTGTTTACGTTCACCTTGACCTTAAGTGAAGCGTGGGAGTGTGGTGACGTCTGAATTTTACTCAAATATGGACATATCCAATTGTAAGTACTGGCGGCTCTCTACAGTATACCAATCCGAGAGAAGGAAATTATAGTGTAAAACAGAATCTATGCAGCGACCAAAGGTACAGAGATTCCAAGCACACATCTACAAAATATGAACGTAGAATTATTCAAGACAATGACAGTGCCTATTAAAACTTACGGATCCGAAACATGGACAGTGACAACTCAACAATCTGCCAGGATACAAGCTGCTGAAATGAGATTCCTCAGACCAATAGCAGGATATCAAAGAACAGACAAAAAACATAACACAAAAATAAGACAACTAAAAATAGAGGAATTAAACTCAACAATAGAGAAATACAGAACAAACTGGAAAGAACACTTGGCAAGGATGACTGAGAATAGAATACCAAAAGCAGCATACAACTATTCACCACGAGGAAGAAGTTTGGGAAGACCAAGGAAAAGATGGAAAGAGCAGCAATTTGGAGCCGGAACAGGTTAGTAAATAAGCCTAAACCGTGATGAAGAAGAAGAAGAAAAATCTGGGATATACAATTTAATAGACAAATCTTCTTTATTTACTTGGAAGTTATTATACTTCAATACACTTAAAAAGTTTGAACACTTTAAAGTTATGAATACAGACCCTACTTCTAGACACGTTTCTCTTTGCTGACGATCACGTTTTAATACCTATTATACCACCAAGTTAACTCTGCACAGGCGGAGGGGAAGAGTTTTAGCGCTGTGTCGCCGAACTACTGAATCTATGAAAAGGGATGCAGGAGAAGACTGTACATCCGATCATGTACTGAAATGGTTCAACTTTAAGTGTGGGCGGAGAATCTCTAAACAAGTGTGAAAGATCTTAACACGGTTGTCAAATTAATAATTTAAGCACGGAACGCTCAAGCGGTCGGATCATTTAAAATCACAGTATTTATCGTCTCTCCGTTACCAGCCTCACAATAAATCATAAGTGGCAACATGTAATGAGAAGGGACAGCTCATTCCTACACGTAACGCCAATAGTAACAAGGTTGTCAAAGTAGTTATTTTGCCACTGACCACGTAGAAGGACGGACCATTACAATGCATAGCATTCGTCAGCTCTCTACCTGCCAGGCAGAGAACATATACAGAGGAAGAAAGTAACAACATAGTAAGGAAGAGAAAGAGAAGGACATCATGTTAGTTAACATATTTTCCGCCTGCACAGATTACTCAGTGGAATATTTCTGAAAAAAAAGGTGCACACTGAGCGTTATTCCAATTATGTAATATATCTGTCTCCGTTTTAAAAGTGTAATAAACATATAATAACAGATGTTCAATATGTGATACCTGATTCACACACATATATCTATCTACACGATTATCTCTATGAAATGATCCTGCAAAGATTTTTGGAACAGGATCTCCATATAACACATAGATCACCAGATTTAACACACTTGATTTTTTTTTGTGGTTGTGTGTTACGGACCAGGTCTACACGACACAAAAGGCTATCCGCTCTTAAATCGATCCTCGTCAAAACAAAACCACGTGACCTGCTCGCTTTTCATTGGTTATGGACACCGACGAACGATAGAAGCAATAAGAACGCGAATAAGTAGTTCCCTTCATTAAATTTAAAATATGTTCTTTGAATATTACTTGTTATTCTTCGTGAATGAAAATAATAATATTTAAAACATAGAAAATATTCTAAAATATACCTAATCAGTAATTATAACTTAAAATCATTTATTGCATATGGATGAAGCATTTGAGTCATGCTTCAGTCGATTCTTATGCAACAAATTGGCTGAAGATGTCGCGTCTTCTGTTGGTGTGGCGCCATCTTAATTATTAGAACACAAGTCTGGAAAACATTTGACTGGTAAGTTCCCCTCAGGGGTCCTCATCTAGGGGATATGTGGATGGCGACCACAAGGTGCCCAAGCCGAGCAAAACATTTCTTCCACTTACTTGTGTTTTTGCACTCTTTTAACTTTACTATCTAACCTCTCTTGGTTAACTCTTGTTTTTTCGACCCCGATGCTATTAGGGCATCCGAGGGCTAGGGAGTCTTTCCTTTCTTCCATTTCTTCTTTCCTTTATTTTCTTTTCTTCTCCAGAAAAGCCTGATCAGAGGCTATAAGATGGCAGGCCCATCACTGGTCTTGCCTTCCTTTGGCCAGCAACCAATCGAAGGGACTATTATTATGCTTTCAAGTCTTATACGAGAATTTTCCGGAAGAAGCTGGAGGGAAAATTTTCTATAGGATCGTAACAGGCCTTGGCCTAATACTTGGAAGGAAGAAGAAGAAGAAGAAGAAGAAGAAAAAAAACAGTTATATTAAATGTATTTTACAAGTTCAATGAAAAATCTTACCAGCTTTCTTGTAATCTACCCCATTCAACGATCAAGTGTTTTATATACTTCACACGTGCTCCCTGTCAATGTGACAGTAGAATTGTGGCGCGATTGGCGGAAGGATACAATTGGCGTTTGTTTATGTTATGATCACTCTAAAAGAGCGGATAAGGAATAGTACGTGCTTTGGCAGACTTACAAGAAAGTATTTATGTTGCTGTCAACAATGTCACACCAGGGATGCTTCATGCCAAAGGAGTCCATAAGAATACCGGTTGGACATCTTGCGTGTCACTAATGGAAGCCATGTTGACATTTATGGAACGTAAGGAAAACAATTTCCAGTTTCCACTCTTTGTAGTAATTGGTTTCATCTATAGATTAATATTAGTTCAGGATATATGTTTTTATTTACAACCTGCATAAGTACAATTTTTAACTTTAATACCTCAGTTAAAATAAAAGTTTTAGCAGAAAACAAATAGAGCCAAAATTGTTTTGGAGCGAAAAAATATTATTGAACACATTAATGGTTTCATTTACTTAACTCACTCATTGACACTATCGAACCCGTAGGTTCATGGCCGCGCGGACATACGCTCTCCATACATCCCTATCCTGAGTTTTACTTAGATGCAATATTTCTAATATGTTGAAGACACTCAAATAAATTTAATAATTAAATTCAACCATGTATGCGGTAATATTAACAGATCACTGAATAGACGAGAAAAATAAACTAAAAGTCCACCGCTGTGGTCTCGAGGTAGCGAGCTGCCTTCCCACGCAGCGGGCCCGGATTCGATTACCGGTCGGGACAGGCTCCTGGGTGAGGTTATTTTTCGGGGTTTTTCCTCACCTGTGAAACAAATGTCAGGAAGCTTAGTTCTCTTTCGTGAATTACAAGATATTTAATTATTCGGTTGTTATAGGTTGGAAATAGGAATCCAAATATCTAGGAGTTATTTTTCGACAAAAAACTATTGTTTGTAAAACAAATCGAATGGGCCAGGGCTAAGGCATTTGGTAAATTAAAAGCCCTTCATCTCATTCTAAACCACAAAACTCACATATATATGAGGATTGGATTGATACTTTAATAAATAATAGGTTAAAAAAACTAAAACAACACGCTTTATTAGAAAACCGAACTAAAAAATGAAAAATAATTTTAATTTCCAACACGCTTGGGATAAAATTAAAGTGGTCACCAAAAAAATCATCTCCAACACATTTAGAATAAAACTAGAGTTATCTACAAAAAAAAATAATTTTACCATCAAAATAGTGGGGCGATTTTTATAGTTTTTACGTTTTCTTCTTACAGACTTTACTTTTACCAATATCGGTTTATTATCACCAAAGGAACACTATTATCAGAGGAAAACTTGGAGTAGCGAGTTTAAATGAAGATATCCAAAGATACCAACAAGAATGGAAAAATCATCTGAGAAGAATGGCAAGAAATAGACTTCCAAAATTGGCATTCCAATATACCCCAACTGGACATAGGGACCAAGGAAGACCAAAACATCGGCGGAAAGATCAAGACCATCTTCGCTAGGTTTACCGTACAGGCCACATGGCCTAAAACGAATTTGTTCATGATGATGATGATGATAAAATATATTAATTTATATCGAGCACCCCACGATTTTGATGGTAAAATTATATTTTTTGTAGATAACTCTAGTTTTATTCTGGATGTGTTGGAGATGATTTTTTTTGTTGACCACTTTAATTTTATCCCAAGCGTGTTGGAAATTAAAATTATTTTTTCATTTTTAGTTCGGTTTTCTAATAAAGCGTGTTGTTTTAGTTTGTTTAAACATTATTTATTTTTTATTTTTTAGTTTGGGTTTC
Source organism: Diploptera punctata (assembly GCA_030220185.1). Lineage (NCBI taxonomy): Eukaryota > Metazoa > Arthropoda > Insecta > Blattodea > Blaberidae > Diploptera > Diploptera punctata. The sequence continues at coordinate 87,042 of JASPKZ010009191.1, forward strand.
TAAAAAATGTAAATATCTTTAAATTCGACATTATTGTAGTATGAGCTAAAAGTAATACTCTTCCAAAAAAATTCTCCCGGCCGGACTTGAACCAGCGACCTATGGATTACTGAAATTATATACCACTACAGTCCACCACTATACCAACTGAGCTACCAGAGGATATAATATTAATTTCTTACAATGATGGATTAAAAAGTTGATAAGTCCTCAACCTATTATATATTATTTATGATATTGTATTGTCATTGGTCCTTTACAAGTATACAAAGTTTCAAGTCGATCCAATGTTTTTAAGTGGGGTGAAAATCGTGTTGAAAGATTCCGTTACATAGATAGATACAGGTAAAGCGTGAAAAGCGTTAATCAGACCAACTCTCACTTATACAAGCCCAATTTGTGGTCATGTATATCTTACCCTTATCAAAAAATTACAAATTGTAAAAAACAAAGTTCTCTATTTAATCACGAAACTTCCGAGAAAAACACCAATTACATTATTTCATAGAGGATCACGAATGGAAATCATAAAAGAACACAACATAAATTCAGCTGAAACATTTTATAATTCATGTCAAAAACATAATAACCCTCTGGTTGCGAGTCTTGGGAACTAGGAACACGAACACGACACACACAAAGATCCGAAGGCATATTACACCAGTAGGTATAACGTAAGCACGAGAAACATACATTTAGCCAAGCTTGGATCATAATATAACGAACAGGCTTGGTGTACGCAATTTAGAGAATTAAACTAGACTACAGAATATCCAAGTTTTGTTTCTTTTAGCACTTGGCCAACCATAATGGAATGCAGCACAGCTACATCCAGAGGGTCAACTCCTAAACATCAATTATTCTAAAGTGTCAAACACAAGTTTATATATAATGAAGTACAGCGATAATATTTGCGTAAATAATAATCAGACATATTTTGGACTAAACAATTTAAAAAAAACAACTATTTGGGAAATAAGATTAAAATTGAATTGTATTGTTTACAAACTTTCTAACTTTCATTGAACATAATATTTTGACTATTTAACTAATGTCCCAAATGGAACCTACGACTTTCCGAAATATAGTGTATTGTCTTGACCAATAATATTACGGATTTATCATATAAATGTACCATGAATTTTAAATTATTATAAGAATAGACGAATTCAAATACCTAGGAACGATAATCACAAATAGGAATGAGATGCAAAAATAAATTAAACATAGGCTCAATTCTGGAAATGCGTGTTATTATGCATTACAGACTCTTGACGTCCCAACTCCTTTGAAAAAACGTTAAACTGAAAATATATAAAACTATTATTCTACCAGTTATATTATATGGGTGCGAAACATTACCTATTACTTTAAGGGAGGAAAGAAGATAACGAGTATTTGAGAATAAAGTTTTTACGAACATTTTTGGACCAAAGAGAGATGAACAGACAGGTGAATGGAGAAGACTACTTAACAGTGAACTACACGGTCTTTATAGGAAGCCAGATATAATAAGAACAGTTAAGTTTCGTAGGCTGCGATGGGCAGGACATGTGGCACGAATGGGGACTGAGAGACGTACATGTAAGCTTCTTGTGGGGAAACCAGAGGAAAAACGCCCAGTTGGTAGAGCAAGAATGGTGGGAGAATAACATTAACTATGATTTGAGGGGATTATATACAGGGGATGATTGGAAAAAATTAGTTCAGGATAGGGATGTATGGAGAGTTTATGTCCAGGCGGCCATGAACCTACGGGTTTATAGTGCCAGTGAGTTAGTTATAAGAATAGATAAATTATCATATTACAATGGTTAATTATTGAGAACTTTTACGAATGACATTAAAGCATCTGTCTTTAAATAATCCACGGAGTAAAATTTAAATTTCGATGAAGTTTGATTGTGGAGAATTGGTATTTTGATGGAAAAAAGGAGCGCGATACAATAACAAGTGAAGGCACGTGGGCAGTCCCCGGGTCAGGACCTGATGAGGCGGATCTCTACGCACCCTGACGTCAAATATCAGAGTTTATCAGAATAATAATTATTCATGTGATACTGGAGTGAGCAATTCCCACATCGAACTTTCTGCCGAGTCATCCAACATATGATTCCTAGTTAGGAATATTTCACCGAGACTTGATTTAACGTGGAACACGTGGATCGTTTCATGGTAAGAAACATGATTTCTACCTGCACTTTTTCAGATCTTATGTTTAAAGCAGGATTTTAATATCATAATAAAAAAGAAAGTTTAAGTTAGTAATTTTGTATTTTAAAATTATTTTAATATTTAGATATAACTTAAATAAAGAAAAAAACATCTAAATAATTCATTGTTGAATAAAATTATCTCAGTAACAATTAAAGAAATTGTATAACATAACAGTCTTTCTAAAGAATGCTTTTAAAATTGTTTTAAGTAATTGTTGTCAGAATTATAAAGCTTTCTGTTATAACTATAACAAGAACACCTGCTTAACTTCATACTTTTAAATAAAGGTAAACTAAACTCTGATTGGATGTTAAAACAATTAACTTTTTGATTTAACAAATCAAATTCAAACCTTGTATTTAATGGACTATTAACCAATAGAATTTAAAATTACTATCATGTGATGTAATAATGTTCTTTAAAAATTATAAAAGAATTACACTATTCATTCAGCATATAACTTTCATCAAGGATAGAAGCAGTAACAGCTCTCCTGATAAAATGTGATATTTAATACAAGAAGAATAGTTGATTCAAGAAAAGAAAATAATATAATTTTAATTGACGGTGAAGAATAATACCACCTACATTTACTTAATCTGCTGGAAACTTTACAAAGTGAATAAATGTGAAATTATTTCTACAAGAAACATTTTTTTATGATTGTGAAGTGTATTTCTATCCTGTGTACCAACTTCCGACCCTAAGAATAGAATCCAGCCCTACCGAAAATCAAACCCAACCTGAACCAATACTTCTTTTTGGGACACCAATCCTTCAAAATGTTACTACAACATCGGGCATGAAGAGAGTTAGCTGCTTCAAAACATCGCCACAACATGGGAAAATAATTACTTCTTCATGTTTCAGTGAAAGAATATGAAAAATGGGGACTTTATATAAACATTGAAAAAACTAATTAGGCCTATCTGTGTATAGGAGATGGAAAATATAAATTTCAACAATGGAGAAGAACTAAAGCCTAGTATTGAATGCACTTATTTAGGAATAAAATTAGACCATTCAGGCGATAACACAATGGAAATTAAAAATAGAATCGCACATACAAAACAAGCAATACATATTTTAACTCTGTTTGGTGGAGCAAAAATATTACAAATAATAGAAAATTACAAATATATCAAACCATAATTCAGAGCATCTTAACATATGGTGCTGAAGTCTGACAAATTCCTACCAGGGAAATTAAAAGAATTTTAAGTACAGAAATGGATGTTTTAAGAAAATCAGCTGGAAAATCGAGAATGGATATAATACGAAATAAAGAAATAAGGGAAATTATGGGTGTACAAGAGGAGCCGGACATCATAGACATTATAGAAAAGAAAATATTACAGTGGCCATGTCAAAAGAATGCCAGAGCAAAGATTGCCTAAAATTGTTATGGAATGAATCCCACTTGTTGATGGATCAAAGACTGAGAATAGATTTGTTATCATTTTCAGTTCATTATTTTAATATTTCCTCCTTTTTTTTTTGTAAAGGGGGGAAGGCAGGGAGGAATAATAATTTATAAATGAGAAGATAATTAATATAATAATGAAAAATATAAATAGAGTTAATCAGCAATGGAAAGGAGGAAGAGAGGAAGATCGCAGAAGATTTGGATAGAAGGGGTACAAGCAACTATGGATATCAGAGGATTGGAGGATGATCAATGGACGGACAGAGAGGAATGGAGTTTGGTTTCCGGAAGACGGCGGCAGCTGCCATGTTACCGGATGATGATGAAAGAGATATTCAATATACGGCGAGATACAATTTGTATAAAAATACTCGAAAATTACATGTAATTGTGCAACATTGAACAATGTAGTTTAAAAACAATGCGATTAATGTATACTTAAAAATCACCCTTGCCATTGATAAAGTCAATTCATTAGCCATTAAGATGAGTGAAGGCTCTTTTATTGCACATTTATGATAGGCATGGAAAACAAGATCCCTTAATATGTTTACTCCTGTTTAGCCGAAATTTTCCGTTCACAACGTTTTATCTATGACACACCCGCAGTGAATATCGCATAACTGGCCCCGAACGAACCTCGATTGACATTTGGAGATTCAGTAGCGGCAAGTTTCCACATTTCTGCATGTCTGTCTACAACTCTACATCTCCACTTGGGGTAAAGTTACTCCCTTCTGGCAATGGTACTCCAAAGTTACTTTGCAATAAACGAAACTATAAAAATGGGAAAGGTATTATACCGAAAAAGTAAAATAGATAGATCATCGGTTGATTAATGTCTTTGACATCGTCCGATTTCTAATAGCCAGTTTTGTCGGTCCATCCAATCTCCTGGTTGTAGATGTTTCTCCTTCATATATAAACATATTCCCTGACTCCAGGAGGTTTTAGGTCTTCCTCTGCCTCGTCTTCCCTCAGGTTTCCATTCCAAAAGAGATTTTGGTAGTCGATCCTCTTCCATTTGTTGGACATATAATCTAAAATAGTGTCTTCAATCTTCATTTTATCCCTTATAACTTAGTTCCTATTTTTTTCTCTTCTTGAAATTCTTGCTGCCCTTCGTATAAAATACATTTCCGTTGCCAATAGGTAATTATTTGTTTTTGTTGTTAATGGCCAAAGTTCTGCTCCATAAGTAATGATGCTTTTAACAATTGTATGATATATATTCATTTTATTCTTATTACTTATATTTTTATTCCACAATATTCCATTGAGGCAAGCAATTGCAAATTTTCCTTTATTATTTCTATCTCTTATTTCCTCTTCATAACTCCCATTTTTATTTATTTTAATTCCTAAATATGTGATCTCACTACAAGATTTAATTGATTCTCCAGTCTCCAAAATTAAATTTTGTTCTGGTTCAGCAATTGATAAATATTTTGTTTTTTTCATGTTCAAATTTAATCCCCATTTTTCATATTCTTCTATTAATTTTCTAGTCATATATTCTAAATATTCATAACCTTGTGCAATTAACAATTGATCATCTGCAGAAAGTAAAATAATATATTAATAAAAGTCCCGTGCCGTAGCTGAGTGGTTAAATCTAAAAACACGTGCTATTATTCATTACAGGGACTATTGTCATCCCAACTGCTATAAAAAAGCGTTAAACTAAAAATAAGTAAAACTGTTATTCTTCCAATTATGTGGATGCGAAATATGGTCTCCTATTTTAAGGGAGGAGAAAATATTACCAGAACAAATTTTTAGGCTTTCTTTTAACCAAAGGGAGACGAGCAGACATGTGAATGGAGAAGAATACATGACAGCGGGCTAAATGATCTTTATAGAAACTCAGATGTAGCCTATTGTGAAAAATTAAATCTCATAGTCTACAGGACATGTGGCATGCAATGGAAATGGAATTAGCGTATGGAAACTTTTTATTGGAAAATCAAAGGCTCAATAGGTCAGTCAAGAATAAGGTCTGATAATAACATTGTCCATTATTTGTGGAAGATGAACTAAATATTAGCTCAGGATATGGATCTATGGAGAGCTTATTTCCGCTCGGCGATTAACCTTCGGGTTCGATAGTGCTAGGGAGTTAGTTGATTTATTTCCTTTACTAACTGCTCTCACGGATTCAAGAGATCTTAAAGCAGTGATGGTATGAAAAATCTATGTAGTGCCTATTGTTTTTCACGATGCTGGGCAATACTGGCGATATTCTATGAGAAAATGAGGATTCGTTATTATGCACCAAGAGATGGTGCCTTAAACCGCTCGGCTACGCCGCGGGACTTCATTAGTGTAATGATTTATAAATAATAATAATAATAATAACAGTTTTAAAAAACTAAAAGAACACGCTTTATTAGAAAACTAAAAAATGAAAAATAATTTTAATAACCAATACGCTTGGGATAAAATAAAGTGGCCAACAAAAAAATCATCTCCAAACACATATAGAATAAAATTAGAGTTATCAACAAAAAGAAAATAATTTTACCATCAAAAGCGTGGGGTGCTCTATATCAATTAATATATTTGATAATAAACAGATATTGGTAAAAGTAAGCTCTCTAAGAAGAAAATGTAAAAATCATAAAAATCACCCCACGCTTTTGATGGTAAAATTATTTTCTTTTTGTTGATAACTCTAATTTTATTCTATATGTGTTGGAGATGATTTTTTGTTGGCCACTTTATTTTATCCCAAGCGTATTGGTTATTACAATTATTTTTCATTTTTTAGTTTTCTAATAAAGCGTGTTCTTTTAGTTTTTTAAAACTATTATTTATTTTTTATTTTTTAGTTTTAATATTTTACAGAATAAGATAAAAATGTAAATATCTTTAAATTCGATACTATTGTAGTATGAGCTAAAAGTAATACTCTTCTATAAAAAAAAACCCTCCCAGCCGGATTTGGACCAGCGACGTATGGATTACTAAAATTATATACCACTAACAGTTCACTCCTCTACCAACTGAGCTCTTACAACGATTGACTAAAAACTCGACAAGTCCGCAACATATTATACCAGTTTTTTTTTTTTTTGATTTTCGAATGATTCTGGCCAGGATTTTAGAAACAAAATATGAAATTATTCTATTGTCACAGGTCATCTACATGTATACAAAGTTTCAAGTCGATCCAATGTTTCAAAGTGGGTGAAAATCGCGTTGAAAGATTCCGTTACATAGATAGATAGATAGATACAGGCCAAGCTAATATAAAGCGTGTAAAAATAGAAACAAATGATGTTTACGATATAATAACATTTTAAGTTAACTTACCTAGCATTACTATCTCTGGAGTTTTTTCCTTCCACAATCTGAAACAAGCAAATACATTAAATATAATATTTCATAAGTATTTATTTGTTTTGTTTCATTATAAGATTATTTTTTTAATGCCTCAGGTTTGTCCTTTTTGTTCTCTTCCTGGATTGGCGTAATTGTACCCACTTATGAAATTGGGGCGCCTGGAAGGCGGGTTTACGTTACCCCGATGATATGATGGATAATGATTGATGATGACAGTGTGTTGTGCCAGGAGAGACCCTAATCCTAAGCTTAATCTAAGATTAATTATGAATGATGATCATTGCGATGGCCATATGATGTTCGGGGACGGTTTGGGCCTTAAAGTTTCCTGACATTTGTCTTACAGGTGAGGAAAATCCCCCGATAAAAACTTCACCCAGGAAACTGGCCCGACCGGGGATCCAAACCCGCGCCCCTGCGTGACAAGGCAGCACGCTACCTCGAGACCACAGCGGTGGACAAATATTATAATAAAATTCTAAAATTAGGTATAAGTTCTTCATTAGAAAATGTTTTGATAAATGAAAAACAACTCCAAACTGCAACGTATAGGCCTATATGATCTGCTTTCTGCGAAGTCGAATTTAGTTTTATTATTACAGTTATTATTATTATTATTGTTATATTATTTTATTATGTCTTATTATTATTATTATATTATTATTATTATTATATTATTATTATGATATTATTATTTATAATAGGCCGCGGTGTGGACTAGTGGTTATGCTCCTTACTTCTGGTCCCGAGGGTCGCGGGTTCAAACCCGGCCGGGGTCGATGGATTTTTTAGGACGGAGAAATCCAAGGAGTTAAGTCCTCCGGGAGGGGACTTTAAGCCGTGGGGTCCTGAGTCTTAAGCTTTTCAGGCTCGTAAAACATCCTTAAGCCTGAATATGAAAAAGCCTCTAAGCAAAATTTACCGAATTTTCCCTCCTAGTACTACCTTGGTTTCCTAGATGTCAGGTATGAGGCGGAACGCTGACCATGGACCACTCAAAAATACATCTATACGAAAACAAGTGTAACGAAATAGTATGGTTCAAATTCTTCCCTGTAGGGGGAGAGCGCCTAAATTTTGTAAAGGGAAAATAGGCTTACATTCTGTAATTGGGAAATTATAGGCTTACCATACAATACATTATTATTATTATTGTTATTGTTATTATTATTATTATTATTATTTACTAGTTGCTCCATCTTTCCTATAGGGATGTGAATGTTGGACTTTGACAAATAACATATTCCAAGCAATAGAGCCTCCAGAGATGAGAATTGTTGGGTTCCGACGGTGACAGGATATCAAAGAATATATCGGAAAAGGAAAACATCAGAATACGCTAAGACACATTCGACCTCATAGAGAAAACAGTATAATATCAAAACTCATCATCACATCATCATCATCATCATCTTCTTCATCTTCTTCTTCTTCTTCCTTCCAAGTATTGGCCAAGGCCTTGTTACGATCCTTTAGAAAATTTTCCCTCCAGCGTTTTTAACGACGGCCCAGTGAGGCTTCGGTCCTCTTGGTATACAATTCTAAGCAGCTTTGGGGATCAGGATTGAAACTCATTCTTTCGAGATGGTGTTTCCAATTTAGTTGAGTACTACTGTTTAATGATATCCAAAATTGGCGTTTAACCCGAGTAGTCTTAATTCTTTAAGATATCGGTTTTCCTTTTTCCGATCCCATCTGGTGATGTTTGTAACCCGCTGTGTTCTGGCTTTTGAATCTCATTTCACAAGCCGTTATTCTGCTTTCATGTTGTCTTTTAGTGTCCATAGCTTCACTACCATAGGTCAGCACTGGTCTAGCCAAAACGTTAATCTGTGTGTTTTTTGTACAAACTCATATTATCGACATATTTTAAGAATGGAAGACCACCAACTCCCCAAAAAAGGTTTTACATTGCAAACCAACAAATAAAATATTAAGGAGAACGCCAATCGAACAGGTGGATCGATCAGTTCGATGCACAGTGTGGTTGTAACAGCCTAACAGATATTAATCATGCTATACATGATAATGTTTATTACACTGGTCAACATGATTTTTGTCTCATGAGTACCAATAGTTGTACTTAATGCAGTTTTCTATCGTGCTTTCAAATATGTATTCGGAATTTCTCCATCACCCACAGTTTTTTTATTTAAATTTCAGTTAATTCAGGAAAGACTCTATAATGAAATTATACAAGACAATGACAGTGCCTATTCTTACTTATTGATCCGAAACATGGACAGTGACAACACAACAATCAGAATACAAGCTGCCGAAATAAAATTCCTCAGACCAATAGCAGGATATCAAAGAACAGACAAAAAAATTACACAGAAATAAGACAAAAACTAAAAGTAGAGGAATTAAACACAGCAATAGTGAAATACAGAACAAACTGGAAAGAACACTTGGCAAGGATGACTGAGAATAGAATACCGAAAGCAGCACACAGCTATCCACCACGAGGAAGAAGTTTGGGAAGACCAAAGAAAAGATGGAAAGAGCAGCAATTTGGAGCCGGAACAGGCTAGTAAATAAGCCTAAACGTGATGAAGAAGAAGAAGAAGAAGAAGAAGAATTTAAATTAATGGATTTAATAAATAATTTTTTTTTAATAAACTTTTTTTCGTCCATTTGTACATTGTAAAATAAAACTGGAACACTTTCATCAGGAGATTTCAGCTATGGAAAAGAGATATCAAGGCAAATGGAATCCTAATATGCTGGCCGATTATTGTTGGACCATCAAGAGGGATGCTCCACAGGCGAATATATAGCAGAAAATCATCATTTTCTTACTTTCTAGGTGAGTCCGAATGTTCGAATATTGTGTAGTTACGAATGTAGAAAATATTAAAGTGTTTGAAATTATAAATGCCTGTCTCTCGGAAACCTTGCGTGATGGAGAAAAACCGACATCATATTTGAATTCGGGAGAAAAAATACTATCAAAATCACATATTTTGTATTATTATTATTAAAATTTTATAAAACAATGGCATCCCTGTGGTTTTGAATGGGAGTGAATCTTGGATTACCACTACCAAACAAGAAAGTAAAATCCAAGCAGCCGAGATGAAATGTTTAAGAAGAGTAAAAGGATGCACTAGAATGAACCAGATAGGAAACGAGGATATCCGTGAAGAACTGCAGATCTACTCCATAAAAGAAAAAATATTTATTTAACAACAAGATTCAGTGAAAAGAGCATGTAGAAAGAATGGAAGAAAGTAGATTACCATATAAAATCTTACATTATTTTCCGAGAGGAAGTAGGGATGTCGGACGTCCTCGGAATAGATGGTCTTAGATCTATTAGTGAAGACGGAACAGGCAACTAATGCCTAAACCAGGAAGTCAAGAAGAAGAAGATTTTTTTTTGATTGTGGATGAGCCCATGTAGGACTACGCAAAGTACTTAGAGGCGTTTCCTTTGAGCCCAAATGTCTTTCATTCTTTTGCTATGAGCTTGTTTTCTATCATCTGTCCAAGTTGTTCCAGTTTTTTTCTTCGGTTTGTCCTCTTGGTCAACTTGCCACTTATCCACCTTAATTGTAAATATATCTGTGTTTGGAATATCTTCTTTAGTAATTCCTGCCAATTTTAAGTCCTTTTTGACTTCATCAATCCACTTCATAGTATCCATTGGAGCTTTACTTCTGTTTTTGTAGAATTCCATTATCTGTTTTGTAAGCCTATTTGAGTTAATTCGTTTAATATGGCCATAAAATTTTAACCTTCGTTTTCTAATATCACTATGGATGTCTGTATATATTTTTATTTCATTTTTACTTCTGAGTCTAAATGCTTCACCTATGACTTGTGGACCTAAAACTTTTCTTATAATTTTGTATTCTTTTTTCACTATATTTTCGATATATTTTTTTTCAAAATTAATGTTCCTGCTCCATAGAGACATTCTGGTTATAGTGTCGTAATTTTGTATGTAAAGATATGCTTTTTTTATTATGAAACTGGATTTCGGTCCAAACGTTGTGATAACTAAATATTATTATTATTATTATTATTATTATTATTATTATTATTATAATGTACAAAGAAAAATGTTCAGGGAGAATTAAGACTTAGTCCAAAGTATAAATGAGAGTTCAAATGCAAGGCAGGCATTGACATGGCAAATAATATTTATAGCATATGTCGGTGGTCTGGAATGACACTCACTAGGGGGCAAACGACCTCGAATCGCCCCCGACATGACCGAGTATTACATCATGTGGCTGCCCCACATCGACATCAAGGTTTGTTGATATCAAACTGTCGTCATGGATGTAGGTCACAATTTTACGTTTTCGTCAAAAACAGTTCTTCTTCTTCGTCTTTCCCCCACTTATAGGTTTGCCATCTTCAGTTTCCATTTATTTCTATCATTCCAATCTCCTTCTCGAAAATTCCTATCATCCATTGTAGTTCTGACATAAGTTTTCCATTTCAATCTTGGTCTGACACGTTTCTACCAGGGGGTGACAATTAGTATATTTTTTGGCCATCTTTCATTTTCCATTCTTTGTATATGGCCATACCATTTAAGAGTTTGATTTTCAATCTTCTTAACAGCAGATGTGGTGATATTAATGTCTTTCCAAAGGAATTAATTTCTTATTTTATCCTATTGTTTTTTGAAGGCTTCTTCTAAAATAATCAAATTCAACTGTTCTAATTTTATTATTTTGTAATTCCGTCAAAGACCAAGTTTCACTTCCACATGACAAAATATTCTGTATTATACTCTTATAAATTTTTATTTGAGTTTCGTTTGTAATATTTTTGTTCCAAATTATTCCATGAAATGTCTTAGTTGCATTTTTTGCCATTGCAATTTTAGTTTGTACATCTCTTTCACATGTACCTTAACATGTAATTATTGACCCAAGATATTTAAAAAAAATCACATTTTTTTCTTCCCTGTTTCGAGTATGAAGTCTTCCACATTCTTTCCCAAACACATATATTCTGTTTCCTGTAAATTTATATTTAGTCCCCATTTTGTATATTCTTCCGTATAGTTTATCATATATATCATATCATCTTCATCCCCTGCAAAAATTATTTGATCATCCGCAAACAAGACTGAATGTAGTATTTTTCCTCCTATATGAATACCCATTTCAAAACACTTTTTATACCATAAATTAAGAAACACAACTTAAAAAATCAGCTTTGTCTACCTCTGTAGTTACAAACAACGCCATTCTATCAGAACAAGTTTTCTACATGAGGTTTCTTTCGGTTTTTATCACCTCTATGGCAAATATTAGGAAAATTAAGGTCCAGATAATCCTTGAATAGCCATTTCGCTATCTAATCAACAACATCAATATATGGACGCACATAGAAATACTTATACACCGTGTCTCATTCAAAACTTCCCACATTTTAATTAATATCATAACTCTCAAAGTATGCGGAATTATGAAATGAGGTTGGTATTAAAAGAGGAGAAACTCAAATAATTTTTGTTTTCACTGTTGCAGTTAATTCATCTGTCGCATGTTGGACAATAATAACATAAAACAAAATGGCGACTCCTCAGCAACGAACACAAGCTGTTTTCAGGTATGCAGAGACGATGTCAATACTTTCAGTGCAAAGAAATTACCGGAGGGAATATAGAGGAAATTCACCTGATGGGAAGACCATTAAGGCATGGCTTGAGAAGTTTCTGGCGACTGGAAGCGTTTAAAAAGAATCAGGAGGTGCTCGTACACGTGTTTCAGAAGAAAACATTGAAGGAAATTAGAGCAGGATTTTAGAGAAGACCACAAAAATCAATTCGTCAAGCTTTCCAGCAGTTTGAATGGGCATGTTGGAAAGAACGTGGCACGAAATCGAATACAGACTTGATATTGTTCGTGCTACTAATTGGTGTACCTGTAGAGTGTTTTAGGTGTGTGGCAATGAAATTCTTTGAGTTTGTTGTTTCGTTTAATTCTCGGCCACATTTCATAATTCCGTATACTTTGTTAATTATGATTAATTAAAATGTGGGAGTTTTGAATGGCACACCCTGTACAATGGAAATGGAAAGGTAATGACAAATGAGGGAAAATTTGAGGAAGTGTATATATGTTTTAAGAATATAAAGCGAGATTCTTGACAAACACAACTTAGTAAATGATTACATCAGAATATCAATAATAAAAAACATTCCAATGCGACCTTCAAACGTTGTGACATTGAAAACCGCTGAATCGGCAAGAATTTCTTATTAAAATTTTCCAATGATTCTAAAGAGACACAAAACAAATAATTGTTTACGAGTAAATTTTCACACCCTCGGATTTCATAATGTCAGTGATAAGAGTTTAAAAGTTTATCGTTTTTATTCAACCTTACAGTCTCCCGGTGTCAAAACATTATCGGCTGTCACATTTCTTACTTGTTTTCCACCAAGTGGAACTGGGTTGAGCCGGAGAATGGAAAACCGTAGATAAAGGACCAACCCTTTGTTGGGTTACCGCCTAAATAAAGTTCATTGTTTCAGTCGGATCATAGATCTGAGTCAGAGATTTAGAAACAGGTCCTGCTTGACCCTACATGGAGCTTCGGGTGTAATGGAAAATTAAGGAACGTTTATGTGGAATGGAAAATTAAGGATATGTTGGTGATTGGATGTTTAGGTCTGACAATCCCTGGGATATCGTCGGTTAGATTGGATTTTAAGCTCTGAAGATACGGGTAAAACGCTCGTTGGTCATCAAAAATGAGACACACCTCTCTCTCTCTTCTCTCCTCTCTCTCTGTCTCTCTTTCTCTCTCTCTTCTCTCTCTCTCTTCTCCTGGCGCGACAGGACTACAAGGCCCTTAGCCTACAGCCGGCTGCTAGCCTCACATCCACATGTGTCAATCACAGAGGTAGATGATAATCAGCCAGGGTAGGGGTGACATGGTGGTCGTCAGCATGTCGAGTCCCCAGCCGTTATAGCTGTTTTCTCAACTGGAGCCGCTACTTATTGTAGCTACCCAAATGCATCACGATGCTGGGTGGGCACCGGTCCCATCTGGCCAAAATACCATGAGAAAATTTCTTCCACCGGTGAGCTCTGCGCCAAGGCTTCTGCCTTAACCATCGGCTACGGCGCGGGACAAAATGGACACCTCGGAAAGTTTTATTTTAGGGACTGGAGTTATAACATATAAGAATGAACTTAAACATGAAATACAGAAAAAAAAAATTGAGTTGTTAACAGAGCATATTATTAACTAATTCACTGGCACTATCGAACCCGTAGGTTCATGGCCGTGCGGACATAAGCTCTCCATACATCCCTATCCTCAGCTAATATTTTCCAATCATTCCCTGTATAATCTACTTCCCTCAAATCAATGTTAATGTTATTCTCCCACCTCATTCTTGGTCTATCAACTGGACGTTTTCCTTCTGGTTTTCCTACAAGAAGTACCTAAATTTTACATTTCATATATTTTTAAATCAGGTATCCGGCCGGATACCAGCTTATTATCAGGTATGCGGCCGGATAGCAAATTTAGGCCGGATGTACCGTATATCCGTTTCATCCCTATAAATAGTCACTGAAATACGTGTGGGAAACTATCCTTGATATCCTCGTTTCCTTATCTGTTCCATTCTAGTGCATTCCTTTTATTCTTCTTAAACATTTGATCTCGGCTGCTTTGAATTTTACTTTCTTGTTTGGTAGTGATAACTCAAGGATTAGGGATCGCCATTGTTTTATAAAATTTTAATTTTGTGATTATCTTTTACCATAAAAATCACGCCCGTCAAGAATCGCGGACATGGATTTCACCGGGATAAAATTTTCCGGAAATAAGTTCTAGGAATTTTTTTTGGACCGAAGAGAGATGAACAATCAGGATAATGAAGCAGACTAAATAACAATGAGCTACGTGGTCTTTATGGGGAACCAGATATAATAAGACAATATAGTGCGATGGGCAAAATAAGTGGCACGAATACGGAATCAATAAAAATAACATGGAAGCTCTTATTGGAAAAACAGAGCGAAAGCGCCCGGAAAGTAGGCAAAGAATGAAGTGGGAGAAATTATATTAAACATGATTTGAGGGAAGTAGATTATACAGGGGATAACTGGAAATTACACTGGTCAACAATTAGCCTATTTCATTGTATGGAACTTCTGAACGTTTCTAGGGAATCCCCGGAAATCTGCCATTAAACTTGTCATAGTTCAATCGTAATAATTGTTTCATGTTAACATATATTTATTTCAAGTAAGGTGTATATCCAATTGGAATCGAGGGTAAAACGTTTAGTCCACCGCTACAGCGTGGTCTCGAGGTAGCGTGCTGCCTTGTCACGCAGCGGGCCCGGGTTCGATCCCTGGTCGGGGCGTTTTTTCCGGGTGAGTGTTTTTATCGGCGTTTTTCCTCGCCTGTAAGACAAATGTCAGGAAAACTTAAGGCCCAACGGTCCCTGAAATCATATGGCCATCATCATCACCCTTATCATCATCATCATCATTCCATTCACCGGTGTGGAAAGCAACGGGAAGCTACCACACCTACAATTCCATAGTAAAGCTGCAAGCGTAGCATGAAAATGCGTATGATTGCAGTGAAGGACCTGCCCTCGGGCAGAATTACTATGGATGGATGGTAGCACGTTGCCATTATGCAGTAGGCACACTTGAGACTTATATTGGAGGAGTCGATGAACAACCTCCACTCATCACTTTTATATTTAATGTGCCCATAGCTGCCATTAGTCTCTCACTACAGATTATTAAGTTCTTTTCACTTCGAAAATGGAGGAATGACATGTGGTGGGTACGGAGCAATCACTTTTACTGTCTTCTCAAGACAATTCCACTGTTGGAATCTAGACGCCTGCAGTTCAGCTTTACCTTTCAGCAATTCCAGATCTCTCACTAGTCATCAGTTCATACTGTGTTATTTCTAATTTTCCGCACACTCATCGTTACGGCACAAAATCATAAACTTTCCAAAAAGTGGGGTTTTAGAAACAAGGGATTTTTCAGAAAAAAATTCTAACTTCCTCAAATTTTCCCGCTCGGGTACATGATAGGGACATTTGAATGTACCGTTTAAAGGCTGTTCTTTCTGAAGAGAATGGGGATAAAAAAAAGCATGATCCTAGGATAAATAGCGATGACGCTGTAGCTGCTGTGCCTGAAATTAAACTTGAACAAAACTATAATTTAAAGGTATAAAACTCACCCCTCTATAACTTATAAACGAGAGCTAATTCGAGCTTTTCATGTCTTTTTCGTTATCAGCACGGTCGGTTACACTTCATCAAACTTCATTTCAATCCAGTTACATTTTCATAAGTAATGCCACTCTTGATTTCCAAATTTATCTAGAGAATTTGGAAATCAAGAGTGGCATTTGTTAGGACTATTTAACGAATACAATTAAGCTGTTTACTCACAAATCATTATTTAAATATAGTGATTTTAAAAAATTTATATATTTAATGTAAACGGCGATGTTTGAAAACAATGAGAAACGATTAGTACGCTTCATTTTGCTTTCTTTTTTTCATCACTGCAACAGCAGATCATATTATTTATTGCCAAAGGAACGCAATATTGTAAGAATGCACTCTAGTGGAGAAAAAATGAAAACAATCAAACTGTATATTAATTAATTTCTGATGTCCTATGATGTAAATATGACAATTATATTTTTCTGGAATTTTATTACCTGCGAAAAAATACATTTAATAAAGTGCAAAACAGTGGTTTTCTTTTTATGGTGGTATAATCAATTGCTACAAATGTTTTTATATTAACTCCCGCATGCGCTATGTGTTGACATTCATGCACTATGTATACATTCTGGTAGTCGTATTTCTTGGAGAGTCGGTCACTGCAAAATGATGCCATGACCTATTCAGAATGTTAAAAAGGATTTGATAAACTTTAGTTGGTAAATTCTAGGCGAAACACGACTGTGATTGGTTGTAAATAAAAAATCATTGAAACGTGATTGCTCATTGACTCCCATTTGGGGCATGAGTTAAATAGTCATTAAAAATATTCTTAGTTATTTTTTGATGATCACATTATGCTCCCTCTTTTATTCAAATGAATCCGCAGCCTGTTTTGAAATAGGAATGACCTAATTCCAGAAAGATTTATGCGATATAAAAATCTTACTTTACATTGCATTATATTGGTAAAGTGTGAGCCTAGTTTGTTGGCCGGCAGGCTCATGTACACTAATCACTACTTTGGGATAATGACCGGGCGGCACGCGCAACACACCTGCCATGGCCCGCGGCCCACGCATCACCAATACTTACCCCTAACTGCGCTTTTTCTAGTATTTATCTCTCCTGCCTTCATCCCTTAATTTATCAATCCGGGCTATCTAGATGTAAGCAAGGTGCTCTGCGGTATTTTGTTAACGCTGTCCAACATGCTTCAAACTTGCCACTTCTGGCTTTAAAAGATGCTAAATGTTATTTTATTTATTTATTTATTTTACCTGATGGAGTTAATACCGAACTTCTTCTCTTCCATTTCAACCAGGGTTAAATATTACATACAAGAGAATTATGATAAATGGTACATAGGCCCGTAGAGATAATTATAGACTCCACAATATAAAGTTGACAAGCGAAAGAAAGAGAAAAAGTAATAATAATGATATAATAACAATAATAATAATAATAATAATAATAAATAATATTAATAATAATCACATAATCAATAATAATCATAATAACCATGATCATCATCCGCGTATCATGGCAAGCTGCCGCCGTCCTTCCGGAAACCAAACCCAATTCCTCTCTCTCCACCATTGATTTTCCTTCCTCCAATCCTCTGACATTCAATAGCTTGCGTTGTAACCCCTTCTTTTCCAGTTTTCTTTCCTCCCGATCCGGGCGCCTTGCCAGGTGGGCGGATAAGGGAATGCTCACCAAATATGGCGGTTACTGGGGAAATAAAATACCCACGGCGGACCAAAAACTAGCGCTGCTGCCTTGCAATAAGATACTGGACTATCAAAGGCTAGAGGAAGAAAACCTTGAACAAAAATTACCCAGGTGAATGGAGAAGACTACATAACAATGAACTACATGGTCTTTATAGGAAGCCAGATGTAATAAGAAACAGTTAAGTCTCGTAGACTGCGATGGGCAGGACATGTTGCTCGTATGGGGAATGAAAGACTTGCATAGAAGCTTCTTGTAGGAAAACGAGAGGGAAAAACGACCCAGTTGGTAAGACCAAGAATGAGGTGGGAGAATAACATTTAACTATGATTTGAGGAAGTAGATTATAACAGGGAATGATTTGGAAAGCATTAGCTCAAGATAGGGATGTATGGAGAGCTTATGTCCGCGCGGCCATGAACCTACGGGTTCGATAGTGCCAGTGAGTAAGAATGTAAGTATTTTTTTTCCTTTTCTTTTTATGTATAGTAGATTCGATCTGTTTATGTATAGTATAACGCCAGGGGAACCGGACAAGCTGACCACGTATGACCCCTACATTGACCACCATATCTGATTAACCATCGTGGATGTGAGGTCATCAGCCGGCTGATAAGCTAAGGGCGTGGAGTATAGTATATTGAAATAAAAAAAAGTTGATTTAGAGGAAGATGGTGTTCACCCCTAGTGCACAGTACGTTTTTGTTCCCTGGGCATAGCTCGCAGGGAAATCCCCTCTGCTAAGTGCCACTTTTCACAGCCACCTGCATCTCTACAACCCCAATTTACCCATGCAATTAAGTGGGTGGTTTCTAAAGGATCTGTTCCCTACATTACAAGGATTCTCTCTCTTGTCGTCAGCCAGATAACTTCCAGACTTATCACCTATCATGTGGTTTAAGTAATGGGGGGAACTTCCAGCAAGATATGCGCCAACCATTAACGCTGCAGATTACTGCGTGTGCACTTTAAATATCGTCTCGCGCAAAGAGAATGCAAATAACAAGTTCAAATCAATCGAAAGGTTAGTTATAACTAAGGCCCGGATTTTGATGAAATGACATGTTTTTTATGAGTTGTCAGAAACGATGCAGATTAATAATAATTAAATGCATTGTGCAATAAATATGTTAGATATATGCGGTTTTTTATAACTAACTCACTAACTCAGTGGCACTATCGAACCGGTAGGTTCATGGCCGCGCGGACATAAGCTCTCCATATATCCCTATCCTGAGCTAATGTTTTCCAATCATTCCCTGTATAATTTACTTCCCTCAAATCATAGTTAATGTTATTCTCCCACCTCATCCTTGGTCTACCAACTGGGCGTTTTTCCGCCGGTTTTCCTATAAGAATCATCCATGCACGTCTTTCATTTCCCATTCGTGCCACATGTCCTGTCCATCGCAATCTACGAGACTTAACTGTTCTCATTATATCTGGCTTCCTATAAAGACCATGTAATTCACTGTTATGCAGTCTTCTCCATTCACCTGTCTGTTCGTCTCTCTTTGGTCCAGAAATTTTCCTAAGGATTGTATTCTCAAATACTCGTAATCTCCTTTCCTCCCTTAAAGTAAGAGTCCATATGAGATTTTTATAGGTCATTGAAATGCATTTTTTCCACTTTATTTCTGATAAAGTCATCATCATCACATCATAGTACATTCACGAATTTAGGCCATTTGTTGACCTGTTTTCGGCCTCAAGAGAAATACCATCCAGAAGGCATTTTGAGTGGGACGTCCTGGTCTTCTTCTTCCTGCAGTTGATATTCTTAACATTTGTTTGGGTATCCTGCGATCTTCCATTCGATGAACATGTTTGCATCCATCTTGACTTATAATCAGCTGGATTTTTTCATGTTGAGACCTGAAAGTAGTTTTGAAGTTCCTTAGGATAGGTTACTGGCCCGACGCTAAGTAGTCCAGTGGTAAGGGCTGACTACATTTTAGTCTCTGAACAGACATTAGGATACCGCATTTACTCAGTACCCGATGGAACGGTTATACCACCGTTGACTCGGTCCTCAGAGCCTCGTTTTGTGAAATGGGTTGTACCACGAGAAGGTGATGATGAGAATTGGGTAGAAGAGGTTTATATACACGTCACTACCCCTTAAAACCCTATAAAGTCATTTTACAAATTTTATTTATTTTAAGTCATTTTATTTATTTTACGTCACTTTTATTACATTAGTTTTCGTAAATTATATAGGGTTAAATGTTAAATATATATATTATTTATATATATATCTATATATATATATATATATTTGGTATATTTCATCTTTTTGTGCTCAGGCAAATCAGTGAGAAAACCACAGTGCGTTGGCCTCAATATAACGTGAAACCCGCTGTGCTCTGCCTCCACGTGGATGGATTCGGGACTTCCACTTCAATGCGGGAATCTTTCTATTTGTAATATTTCTATTTGTCTCACGAGAGTAGCGTTTCTGTATGGTTGTATTCATTTTCGTGCAGTGCAAAATGCCAAAACAAAAAGTTTCTAGTGCTATCCGTGTAAGACAGCGTGTAACAGAATTCGGTGAACAAGTATTTTCCGCTGAAGGGTTTGAATTATTTTGTAAGGTGTGTGAAATTAAAATCGCTGCAGATAACCGTTCCACAGTACATCGACATATCGGGTGCGAGACACATTTGCAGGCTCTTAAAAATTTGAACAAAAGAAAACTGCCTCAATTACTGTTAAAACAAATTGTCGAAATACATAAAGAACGCCTACATTAAAAAAAAAAGAAAAGATTTTGTGACCTTGCGATTTGTTGCACTGCGTTAATAATTAGTTAAATATTATGGAATTTATAATTTTCATTAGGTCACTTTTTTACACTTTTAGGTCATTTTAAGAGAATGTTAAGGGAATATTATAGGTCATTTTTAAAAATATTTTAAGGACATAATCATCCGGCCCCTACTTATACTTACTTACTCACTGGTACTATCGAACCCGTAGGTTCATGGCCGCGCGGACATAAGCTCTCCATACATCCCTATCCTGAGCTAATGCTTTCCAATCGTTCCCTGTATAATCTACTTCCCTCAAATCATAGTTAATGTTATTTTCCCACCTCATTCTTGGTGTACTAACTGGGCGTTTTCCCTCTGGCTTTCCTACAAGAAGCTTCCATGCAAGTCTTTCATTCCCCATACGTGCAATATGTCCTGCCCATCGCAGTCTACGAGGGCCCTACTTATGACTTTATAATTTAAGTTGTTATTACACCTCCAAATATTTGAAACTAACACAACAATAGTGTTACTTTATTGTTTTTAATATGTTAGTTATCTGATAAATTGGAAAATTATTTTACTTGCATTTATAACTACTAGACTATTTAAAAGTCTGTAGCACAGGAACTGCGTAAACTAAGCGAATTCCTCAGCAAGTTCGAATTTATGGTCCTATTTAGCTATTTTTACGAAAAAATATATTTTGTTAAGTTTTACTTTAATAATATCATGAATTAAACACAACTTCAGATGACTGGATAAATATAAAGGTAGATATATAGACAAAAACATATTTCAAATGGTTAAATTAACTATTATTTAATTTAATGGACAAATTTAGATGACTGGATAAATAAAAAAAGTATATATATAAACAAAAACAGTGGGGGTGCAGAAAGACCTGAATTTGGAACGAGTTTTTTAGTCCGAAGGACGATCTTGTCCGCTTTCCGAGATATTAAGTTTGTCAGTGATAGGATATCAAAACGCCCAGTTGGTAGACCAAGAATGAGGTGGCAGAATAAACATTAACTATGATTTAAGGAAGTAAAAACAGGGAATGATTGGAAAACATTAGCTCAGGATAGGGATGTAATGGAGAGCTAATGTCCGCGCGGCCATGAACCTACGGGTTCGATAGTTTCAGTGAGGTAGTTTAGTTAGGCGACCAGACCAAGAATTAGGTTGAATGTACAAAAATGCAGTGAAAATAAAAGTGTGGAAATACAAGTTTTAAAGATTTGCATGCAGGTGGTATTTAACTGGCGCAGCCTTTAACTATGACGTAATTTAGGGCACTTAGAAGCTCCATACGCCTCTGAAACTTTGTCAAAATGTACATTAGAGGTACAGGCTATTTTTTAGTACAAAAAACAAAAAAAACAATTTTGATCTCAAATGGTCGATTTTTCACCCATCACCCCCTTACAGCGTCTATACATGGTAATTAAATTTGTGATTGCCAGGAGAATATAAACCAGGCCTGCAAAAGTAATGCAACAATTTTAAACAAAAATGTGTATGTTGAGGAGTTAGCATCCTAGGAATTTTTATTTCCCGATTATTTAAATATGAAGCGAGAAAACTATGAGTAAATATAGGGTATAAATCTAATAATATAGGGTGCTGTCATGCGAATTTCTGAACCTTCATAAAAATTCCAGTACAACGGTAACAACTATGTAAGAAGTTTTTCATTAATGTCAGAATGTCTAAATTTACATTCTGTTATACCTCAAAACTAAACAACATTCGTAGAGAAGATTAAGAACAGTTTGTATAATGTATTATATTTACCATGTTCTTCTGATATCAAAACAGTGCTTCCAGTTGAAGACAAAGGATACTGCTGGCCTGTTTCTTCATCTGAAAATACATTATTAGTCTTCTAGTTATTATTATTGTTATTTATTTAGGAATATTCCATAATACAGTGTTTCTCCTTTAAACGCAAAGTGTATTATCGCCAGAGGTTCCTGTCTAGAGCAGCATCTCTTCCCTTAAATTTATAGCTTCCATAATTCTCCGAAATCCATTCCATCCAGTGTTTATCTAGGCCTGCTTCTTCCACTTCTTCCCTTAGCTTTCCAGTTAAGGATTTTCTTTGTGTATTCTCTGTTTTTCCATTCTTATGAGGTTGTCCAATACCATTGAAAACGTTTTCCTTCGATTTTTCTAATTTTTGTTTCAAGTTGCATTATTTCCTTGTATATGGCTTGTTTGGTCTATAGGAGGACAGCCAGATATAATAAGAACAGTTTAAGTCTCGTAGAAAAACTGCGTTGTGGGCGGACAAGGTGTACGTATGGGGAATGAAAGACTTGCATGGAAGATTACTTGTAGGAAAGCCAGATGGGAAAACGCCCAGTTGGGCGACCAAGAATGAGGTGGGGTAAATAAACATTAACTATGATTTGAGGGGAAAGTAGATAGATATACAGGGAATGATTGGAAAGCATTAGCTCAGGATAGGGATGTATCGGACGAGCTTATGGTCCGCGCGGCCATTAAACCTACGGGTTTGATAGGGCAATGATGTAAGTAAGTGCTGTTTCTGACCATTTATCCCTCTTGAAATACTTGTCGATAGCTGTCCAAAAAATCCATTTCTACTGTAAACAGCTTGTTGGGTTGTTTGTCTACTTACGGTCAAGGTTTCGGACCCCATATAATAATAAGCTTTGAACTTATTACTATTATTATTATTATATATTATATATATATAGATAGAGATAATATATATCTATATATAAGGTTGGTAACATGGTCATCGAATGGAAGATCACAGAATACCAAAACTAATGTTAAAGATATCAACCTGCAGGAAGAAGAAGACCAGGACGTCCACTCAAAAGACTTCTGGATGGTGTTTCTCTTGAGGCCGAACAGGTCAACAAATGGCCTAAATTCGTGAATGTACTATGATTATTATTATATTATTATTATTATTATTATTAATTATTATTACAGGGCCTTTTCATTCCAACTTTTCTTTAAAATTGTAAACTAATATATGTATATAATTGCCTAAAATTGTTCTGGAATGGATCCCAATGGAAAGGAGGAAGAGAGGAAGACCGAAGAAAACTTGAATAGAAGGTGTACAAGCGGCTACGAGTATCAGAGGATTGGAGGGAGATCAATGGATGGACAGAGAGGAATGACGTTTGGTTTCTGGAAGACGGCGGCAGCTGCCATGATACCGGATGATGATGATATATATATATATATATATATGTGTGTGTGTGTGGGGCACGCCGTAGCGTAATGGTTAAGGCACTGAGCTACAAGCCGGAGGGTCGAGGGTTCAAGTCCCGTTGGGGTCAGGATTTTTAAACTGACCCAAACCCTCTGGCGGGCACCATGGCACTGGGGTCCGACTCAAGCCTCTAACTGAAATGAGTACCAACGACGCTTGTTCTGGGGGTAAAGGCGGCCGTCACGCAGGGCTGATAACCCGGCTGACATCAAGTGCCGATTGTCTAGAAAAAAGTAGGAACCTTAACGTCCATCTACCCCAAGTGGCCTCCGGGCCTGTTGTGGGATCACTTTACTTTACTATATATATATATATATATATATATATATATATGTGTGTGTGTGTGTGTGCAAAACGGGTATTGGTACAGGTATATGTGGACTTCTACTTTAAGAGAGGAAAAATACTTACAAGTAGCCTATTTGGTAATA
Organism: Diploptera punctata; assembly: GCA_030220185.1. Lineage (NCBI taxonomy): Eukaryota > Metazoa > Arthropoda > Insecta > Blattodea > Blaberidae > Diploptera > Diploptera punctata. The sequence goes on from JASPKZ010009191.1 coordinate 111,406, forward strand.
AAGTTTTTATTTACGGATCAAATATAGAACGAACAAATAGCTAACTAAAGAATACTACATAACGGTGATCTACATGAACTTTATAGAAAACGAGATGTAAATAAGTACTTTAAGTCTCATATACTACGATAAGCCATGACATGCGAGAAGGAATGAAAGAGGGGCAAAAGGGGTAGGAAAATTAGATGCAAACCGCCCATATTTCTGTAAATTCCTTCCCCAGAGGACGGGTAGGCCTACTCGGGCATGTCCTATAACTCTGCGCCAAAGCATGATGCCTTGAGACCACTTGACTACAGCGCGGAGCCTTACTAGGCTATACTCAACTTTCTATGCACAACCGAGAATCGAATTCGAGCCCGTGGGATACGTACCTTATCCTGGAAACGCACTAAGCTCCATATAAAAGCAATAGGACCTTTTTCAGGGATAAAAATCGAGCTGAACAAAATTATTCCTTTTTTATTTTCGATATGAAAAGCAATGGCTTTCAAGGGCTATCAACCAGTTCAGACAAAGATCATATTAGAAAATAAACCAATAGAACAAGTGACAAAATATACCTCCCTAGGTTGCGAATATATCATACACAACGAAACAGCTATAAATAATAAACTAAATAAGTTTAATTATATAACAGGAACACTAAAAGACTGAAAAATAAGCCAGAAAAGACTCTGTAATGAAATTATACAAGACTGACAGTTCCGATTATTACTTATGGATCCGAAACATGGACAGTGACAACACAACAATCTGCCAGAATCTAAGCTGATAAAATGAAATTCCTCAGACCAATAGCAGGATATCAAAGAACAGACAAGAGCACAATACAGAAATAAGACAGCGACTAAAAGTAGAAGAATTTAACACAACAATAGTGCAATGCAGAACGAACAGGAAAGAACACTTAGCAAGGATGACTGAGAACAGAATACCAAAAACACGAACACTAAAAATAACTTAGAAAAATAAAGTCAGGGAAGACTTTATAATGAAAATTATACAAGACAATGGCAATTTCGATTATTACTTACGGATCCGAAACATGTACAGTGACAACACAACAATCTGCCAGAGTAAAGCTGCTAAAATGAAATTCCTCAGACCAATAGCAGGATATCAAAGAACAGACAAAAAGCACAATACAGAAATAAGACAGCGACTAAAAGTAGAGGAATTAAACAGAACAATAGTGCAATACAGAACAAACTGGAAAGAACACTTAGGAAGGATGACTGAGAACAGAATACCAAAAACAGGAACACTAAAAATAACTTAGAAAAATAAAGTCAGGGAAGACTTTATAATGAAAATTATACAAGACAATGGCAATTTCGATTATTACTTACGGATCCGAAACATGTACAGTGACAACACAACAATCTGCCAGAGTACAAGCTGCTAAAATGAAATTCCTCAGACCAATAGCAGGATATCAAAGAACAGGCAAAAAACACAATACAGAAATAAGACAGAAACTAAAAGTAGAGGAATTAAACACAACAATAGTGAAATACAGAACAAACTGGAAAGAACACTTAGCAAGGATGACTGAGAACAGAATACCAAAAGCAGCATACAACTATTCACCAATAGGAAGAAGTTTGGGAAGACCAAAGAAAATATGGAAAGAACAGAAATTTGGAGCCGGAACACGCTAGCAAACAGCCTAATTCGCGACGAAGAAGAAGAAAAGGTATGCTTTTTTTATGGCAATTTCCTATCCCTGTATGGAAAAAAAAGTGTCATAATAATAAATTCTCAAGTTAGTTGATAACTTACTGGATCCCTCTTGTGTAGGACACCAAGGTACCTGTAAAATCACTAACAATGAAAATGCATTGAGGAAGATCATGGCCGAGTTCCGTGATGCATTAAATAACTTTGTGTTCTTCTCTAAGATTTCTGTTTTTAATATCCGTCTCTATATCATTTGAATGAAAAGAAAAATCCCCATCTCTGTATAAATTTCCCTTGGAACCCGATAGTCAAGAATACAGCCATTAATTGAAGTGCCCTCTAGCACAAAACTAGCCAGAAATTACAGAAATACCTCACAAATTACTCTAAATACTTCCTACGTTAAGTTAGTTTATTTCTTTAAAACTGTCCAAATGGCTTCTATAATCAAAACTCGAGGTAACTGAATTAGTAAAACACACTTCAGAATAAATAAGGGTTGTCTGTTTTTTAATGAAAATATATATTGTGAGGAACACGATTTAAATAAAACAGAATAGAATTCAATGAAAAGAAACACATTTCAAAGACAAAACACTGATTACAATATGATAATAATAGTAATAATAATCTCTTCCAAATGAATGGAAAGAATCCATTATCGTTCCAATCTATAAGAAAAGAGATAAAATTGACCTGCAACAACTACATGGGCATCTCATTACTCTCAACTTCGTACAAAAAAAAAATATATAGGCCTTGACGTCCCAACTCCTTAAAAAAAACGTTAAACTGAAAATATATAAAACTATTATTCTACCAGTTATATTATATGGATGCGAAACATGGACTCTTACTTTAAGGGAGGAAAGGAGATTACAAGTATTTGAGAATAAAGTACTTAGGAAAATTTTTGGACCAAAGAGAGATGAAGAGACAGGTGAATGGAGAATACTACATAACAATGAACTACATGGTCTTTATAGGAAGCCAGATATAATAAGAACAGTTAAGTCTCGTAGACTGCGATGGGCAGGACATGTTGCACGTATGGGGAATGAAATACTTGCATGGAAGCTTCTTGTAGGAAAGTCAGAGGGAAAACGCCCAGTTGGTAAACCAAGAATGAGGTGGGAGAATAACATTAACTATGATTTGAGGGAAGTAGATTATACAGGGAATGATTGGAAAGCATTAGATCAGGATAGGGATGTATGGAGAGCTTATGTCCGCGCGGCCATGAACCTACGGATTCGATAGTGCCAGTGAGTAAGTAAGTAAGTATATAGGCCTATATATTAGTAAAAATCATCAATGTGGATTTAGAAGAACAGACCTACAACAGATCAGATTTTTAGCATAAGACAGATTTTAGAAAAGAATTGGGAATATAATGGCATGTTATGCTACGTATATCAACTAGCCTATATGTAGACTTCAAAATGCATACGATTCAGTTAAGAGGGAGAAGTTATGTAGTATCTATCTGGAGTTCGGAATTCCTAAAAAGTTAGTTAGACTTATAGGAATGTGTCTAGATGGCACTAAGAGTAGCGTGCGTGAAGACAAACAGTTTTCGGATACTTTTGAAATTCACAATGGGTTAATACAAGGAGATGCACTATCTCCTCTACTATTCAATTTTGTATTAGATCATGTCATCAAATCTTTGGAGAATGAAGAAGGTCTACAACTCATAGATATTATTAGGCTGTTAGTTTATGCTGATGATGTAGATTTTTGAGCGATAACCAGGAGATACTAGAGACAACACGCACACATCATTGAGTAACACTAAGAAATTAGGACTGGAAGTAAATATCAATAAATTAAATATGTGTTCACACATAGAAATCGTTATATTATGGAAATGGGTAACTAATGATAAATTATGGAAATTTTTAAGAACTGGCTGATTTCAAGTATTTAGGAACAATAATTACAAATAGGAATGAGATGTACAAAGAAATTAAACATAGGCTCAATTCTGGAAATGCATGCTATTATGCATTACAGGGACTCTTGTAGTCCCAACTCCTTTCAAAAACGTTGAACTGAAAATATATAAAACTGTTATTCTCCCAGTTATGATGGATGCGAAACATGGACTCTTTCTTTAAGGGAGGAAAGATTACGAGTATTTGAGAATAAATTTATTAGGAAAATTTTTGGGCCATAAAAGAGATGAACAAACAGGCGGATGGAGAATACCACATAACAATGAACTACATGGTCTTTATAGGAAGCCACATATAATTAGAACAGTTATGTCTCATAGAGTGCGTTAAGGCTCCCACTTTTTCTAGACAATCGGCACTTGATGTCAACCGGGTTATCAGCCCTGCGTGACGGCCGCCTTTACCCCCAGAACAAGCGCCTAGTACTCATTTCCGTTAGAGGCTGAGTCGACCCCAGGGCCATAGTGCCGCCAGAAGGTTTTGGATTTTTAAACTGACCAAAACCTTCTGGCGGCACTATGGCCCTGCGGTCGACTCATCCTCTAACGGAAATGAGTACCAGGCGCTTGTTCTGGGGTAAAGGCGGCCGTCACGCAGGGCTGACAACCCGGCTGACATCAAGTGCCGATTGTCTAGAAAAAGTGGGAGCCTTAACCTCCTACTACCCCAAAGGCCTCCGGGCCTGTTGTGGTATCTCTTTACTTTACTTTACTTTACTTTAGAGTGCAATGGGCAGGACATGCGGCACGAATGGTAAATGAAAGAGGTGCATGGAAGCTTATTGTGGGAAAACCATAGGGAAAACGCCTAGTTGGTAGACCAAGGATGAAGTGGGAGAATAACATTATCCATATTTTGAGGGAAGTAGATTATACAGGGAATGATTGGAAAACGTTAGTTCAGGATAGGGATGTATGGAGAGCTTATGTCCTCGCGACCATGAAACTATCGGTTCGATAGAGGCAGTGAGTTAGTTAGTTAATAGTAATAATAATAATAATAATGTTTTATTTGCGCTGGCGAACAGAGATAGAAGCATGCTTGGAAACCAGAAGTGGCAGAATACAGGACATTATAAGATCTGCTCCATAATGCATTTAACTAAAGCGTCTCAAAATACACTTCTTGCATCTCTTAAAATTATTTTAATCCAAAACCTATTGATGCCGCATTTTGACTATTGCGACGTTCTACTAACTGACATAAGTGACGGATTGTCGGACAAACTGCAGCGTGTCCATAATATGTGTATCAGATTAATATTTAATGTTCGAAAATACGATCACATTTCTCCATTATTCCACGAATTGTCATGGCTACATCTAAAAGAGAGAAGAAAATCGCACTGTCTAATTCTCCTATTTAAGATCCTAAATACCTCGATTCCCAAAAATGTATCATCTCGTTTCCAGTATCGATTCTCAAACCATAACATAAACACACACGCTCACAACACAGTCTCTTGCTTAATATACCGCAACATAGGACATCACATCACTCCATGTCATATACCATCTTCACTTCTCGCAACTGGAATTCCCTACCACAAGAAATAAGGGGCTGCCGGACATTGGCATCTTTTAAAAGAAATTTAAATTTATATTTACTCTAACGTCGACTTCATCATTACCCAGTGTAAGGTATATATATTAATTGGTGTTTCTCATATAATTTATCATATTTATATTATTATTATTATTATTATTATTATTATTATTATTATTATTATCGTAAGCATTATTATTGTTATTATCGTATAAAATGTTGCTTGTACATGAAATTTACATTGCTACATTTAATATTATATTTAACTGTTTATAATTAGTATAGTGTATATCTATATTTATCAAATATTTATTTGTATTTGTGCTGGTTGAGTGGAAGAGAAGGTCTTATGGCCTTAACTCTGCCAGAATAAATAAAATATTATTATTATTATATAATTATTATAATATAATAATAATTATTATTATTACTATTATTATTATTACAATTATTACTATTACTATTATTACTATTACTACTACTACTATTACTACTACTACTACTACTACGATTATCATTATCATTATCATTATCATAATAATTAACATTATTATTATCATTATTATTATTATTACTATTATTATTACTATTACTATTATTATTATTATTACTATTATGATTACTATTACTATTACTATTATTATTATTAGGCCTATTATTATTATTATTATTATTATTATATTATTATTATATTATTATTATTATTATTATTATAGGGTAATTTTGACGTTGAATTAAATGCAACATCCAATGAAAGATAGTAGAAAATGTTGTTGGTCATGTTAAAATAATCAATACTAGAAGGATACCAAGATAAATGCTGGAATGTAGGTTACGAAAGAAGAGATCAAGAGGTCGGCCAAGATACAGATGGGAAAAGAACTATTTGTACAGAAAGAATGTTGAGAAAATGGGTTTTAATGCATGCAATAAATGGAAGAGGAGAACCATGGGGAATGACCAGCGATAGATATGGAGGCTTTTGTCCAGACCTGGACCCTCCGGACGAGGACACGAAGACTATTAATTAGATGAAGAAAAACAAAAACTATAATTTTGAGGAGTCAAATACAGCCTTAGAAAATCAAACTTATGAGGTAACGATTCCTCTAGTTTTCTTTTAAAAATAAATAGGACTATAATTTTCTGGGAACGAATTTACAAAAAGAATATATTTTAACACAAAAATAAGGTTCTGATATTTCAGCATCTGTCTTTCTGCCTGGGGGCGGCGCTGGCCCCGTTTACGGTCTCAATTCCTCTTTTAAGGGGTCGCTCCTTAAAAGTATCTTTCCTTTCCCGTCAGGGTGACTAGGAATGCAGGTTTCAATCCATGCGTTTAAGTTTGTTTATCAATTATTCCTGCCATGCAGATATGGATTAAAATACATGGGGAGATTTGAAATTCCTTTTAGGGTTTTGCTTTGTCTAATTTTTGAGTATACAGGTGTTCTTCACATGAACGTCATTTCAAGTTATATATATAGTCCACCGCTGTGGTCTCGAGGTAGCGTGCTGCCTCGTCACGCAGCGGGCCCGGGTTCGATCCCCGGTCGGGGCAGTTTTTCTGGGTGAGGTTTTTATCGGGGTTTTTCCTCACCTGTAAGACAAATGTCAGGAAAACTTTAAGGCACAAACTGTCCCCGAAATCATATGGTCATCATCATCATCCTTACCATTATCATCATCATCCTTCACCGGTGTGGAAAGCAACGGGAAGCTACCACACCTACAATTCCCTAGTAAAGCTGCAAGCATAGCATGAAAATGCTATGGTTGCAGTGAAGGACCTGCCTTCGGGCAGAATTACTATGGATGGATATATATATTCATATATATATATATATATATATATATATATATATATATATATATATACTAGATGGCCCGGCGAACTTCGTATCGCCTTTAACTATTTTTACGTTAATTTTTCCGTATGGTTTTGTTGATTGAGATGAATTTATGTTGTTTGCATTCTCAGTATCATCCATAAGTGTATCATAAGGATTATATACATTTATTGATGGAATATTTTGAGGAGGCTTGCTGATTTCATTATACTTTCGTTTTTTTTTCTACGAACTTGTTGGCAGTTTGGATTCTCATCATCATCAAGAAGTCTCTGTATAGTAATATCATCTTGTAATATATGATATATTATAGGCATCTTGTTTTTCATTTAATTGAGACATGGAGATTGTTTCTGTAATATTAGGCATATTATTATAACTAACAGACTTACTTACTGTTCTGTTATTCCGTTCCTTAAGACATTCATATGTTTTTAAATTGACATTCTTCTTAAATGTAAGATTTATGTCACATAGGCCTATACCAATTTGCGTAAATTCACTTCATACGATCGTATGTTATCATTCATGGTCTCTAGAACTGATTCGCCATATTGTTCAATGTCCCTTCTCGGTCCAGTTAAATTTAAATTAAGTACCTGTCTTTCAGCCATATTACTTAAAACTAATACTTCACACGAAATTAATATCATTATCAATATATTGAAAATAAAATAAAGACTGAACACACATAAATTATGAAATAATCAATATTTATAATTCAAATTAAATTCGCAGTTGCAACAAAAAAGCACAGCCACCTGGATCTCTCTTTGTTAAATAATAAACCAATTACCTTACACCGTCATCTGTTAGAATCGTATGGAACTCACAGATAATTATAACTCTTTGTTAAATAATAAACAAATAATTTGCAATAAATAAATAATGCGACTATAAATTTAGTTAGGCCTATAAACAACCGTGGGTCTCAAGTTGGATCAAACAGCAAGCAGTGTGCAAAATTTTATTAAAATCGGTTCAGTAGTTTAGGATTCCATCGCGGACAAACAACGTGACACGTAATTTTTATATATTAAGATATATATGGGCCTGTATATATATATATATATATATTTTTTTTCTTTTTCGTATAGTCAAAGCTTCGCTTCCACTGGCAAGCATTGGTTTCGCCAAGATTTTACAAGATCTCGCTCTTGTATATTTCTGCAATAAAGACCGTATTTCTGATAAATTAAAAATAAATCATAAACCTAATTAAAAAAACATGTAAACCCAATGTATTTTAAGGCGGTAAAAAGTATCCAAAATTTTAATAACGAACATAGTTTTAGGAGACTATTTTACTTATGCCTCAAATGACCAATCACGTTTCAATGAGTTTTGTTTTACAACCAATCACAGTCGTGTTTCACCTCGATATTTATCAATTAAATTTATCATATTAAAGAAAGCTCCTCCTTTTTAATATCCTGAACAGGTCAGAGCGTTATTTTGCAGTGACTGGCTCTCTAACAAATACGTTGAATATAGCAATTTATATATTATATTCTCGTAGCACCAATATAAGAATTCTAGAATGCACGTGGATCCCAGATTGCATACCTATATAGTGCAGGAACGTAACCAGATACCGCTTGTGAGATATAATAGAAAAAAATGTGTAGCAACTGATTATACCACAATAAAAATAAACCACTGTTTGCACTTTCATAAACATAATATTATTTCCCAGGTATTTACGTTTCAGAAAATTATAATTGAAGTATTGACATCATAAAACATCAGAAATAAATAATAATAATAATAATAATAATAATAATAATAATAATAATAATAATAATAATAATAATAATAATAGCTTTATTTTACCTGGCAGAGTTAAGGCCTTAAGGCCTTGTCTGCCACTCAACCAGGTTTTAAAAAATAAAAAAAATAGTCTTACATCTAAGTTACAATATACTTTACATAAACAATTACATGTTATAAATACAATACAATCAATATTTATAATGTATTTTGATTTACTCTAAAGTTGACAAATTAAATATATAATATGTACAAGGTATAAAAAAACGAGAAAAAATTATTAATGACATAGTATAAATTTAAATAAATAAAGAGAAATTAATTATTAGACAACAGATACAACTGTATAAGCGTGACTTAAAGGTGCCATGTGTGCGGCAACCCTTGATATCTTGAGGAAGGAAATTCCAGGAGCGGGCAGAGGCTTAATTAATAACCTACAATGTTGGTTATATTATACAGTTTGATGCGTTTAATTTTTTTCCACTAGGGTGCATTCCTACAATATTTCGATCATATCAGACAATAAAATAATATGATCTGGTTGCAGTGGATGAACAAATGACACATAACAAACGTTTCTCGTTTGTTTTCAAAAATTGCCGTTTACATTAAATATATAAATATGTTAAAATAACTATAAAAAATGATTTGTAAGTAAACAGTTTAATTTTATTCGTTAAATAGTCCTAACAAATACCTCTTGATTTCTAATTTCTCTAGATAATTTGGAAATCACTCGTGGCATAAGATCTAATTATGATACATTTTTAAATAGGCAAGAAGGAAAGGTGTTTGTGATAGAATGCAGAATAAAATTAACGGATGCATTAAAAACATTGATTGAAGAAATAAGCCAGTGAATAGATATAAAATTGGGCAAACAGACAATGAATTACTCATGCGAAAATGGAATACAGCGAGAAAACAAACATCGAAACCGGTAGTAGTTCAAATTAAATTTTTAAATTTTATTTCGATTATCTCAGGGCAGTTTGGCTTACAAATATGGATATAAGGGAATAATTAGAAGATAAGATATGACATTTTTAAATATCTTGGGTCAATAATTACAAGTTTTGGTACTTGTGAGAGAGATGTACAGACTAAAATTGCAATGAAAAAATGCAACTAAGACATTACATGGAATAATTTGGAATAAAAATATTACAAAGGAAACTAAAATGAAAATTTATAAGAGCATAATACAGAATATTTTGTCATATGGAAGTGAAACTTGGTCTTTGACGGAATTACAAAAGAACAAAATTAGAACAGTTGAATTCGATTATTTTAGAAGAAGCCTCCAAAAAACAAGACAGGATAAAATAAGAAATGAATTCCTTTGGAGAGAAATGAATGTCACCACATCTGTTGTTAAGAGGATTGAAAATCAAACACTTAAATGGTATGGCCATGTACAAAGAATGGAAAATGAAAGATGGCCAAAAAATATATACCAATGGTCACCCCCTGGAAGAAATAAACGTGGGAGACCAAGACGCAAATGGAAAACCTACGTCAGTACCATAATGGATAATAGGAATTTGGAAGAGGGAGATTGGAATGATAGAGATAAATGGAAACAGAAGACGGCAAACCTATAAGTGGGTGAAAGCCGAAGAAGAAGAAGAAGATATGACAATGGAAGGGACATGTCGAAATATTGCCCGTTCCAAATTTCCAAGGCACGTTAGATTGTGTACCAGATGCCTGGTTTAAATTCCAAACGCATCATCAATACGAATGTAATACATATGGTGCTATTGGTAAGGATGGATAGGGACATTAAGCCTGACGGTCCGCTTGGTACTTTTCGAGAGGAGTAGGCTAATTAGAAATACAGGGTTTTTTACTTCTCCCCTCTCTTTATCATTACCCCTCACACAATTAAACATGAACTCACCCTGCATTCATATCTGTACAAGATTTATCGCAAATAACACTAGGTAACAAATTTTGAGCAAATTTTGTTCCTCTCAGTTTTTTTTTCAAGGTTCTTATATAATTCAGGCACCCTGAGTTAAAAAATGTCAGTTTCACATACATCAATAGTTCTATGGAAAATTAATATATTTGAAAATGTGGGAATTAACATAAAAATGTATCCACAAATAATGACGGAATAAATGCCAACTTATGTTGGTATTGCATCTGATATGAAATGGGATTTTGCTTCAGCATCACTGACTTGGCCATCAAATTTATTAAAAGTGAAGTTGTGACCGCCCTTTTCTTTTGTGTTGCTTTGGACTTCCCCTCACTAAACTCCAAACGTAGTCCCGCATCATGTTTATATCCCACCTGTCCTGATATCTTGATTCCATGTTTTTGAGATCCTGAAGGAATCGTTCTCCATGTTCTTCGCTCACATCGCCCAAATTTGGTCAAAAGAAATCCAAATGTGTGAGCAGGTAATGTAATTTAGTTGACATTCTGCAAACCTAATGTACGATATGTACTCAGCAAATTCTCAATCAACTCTCGGTAATTGGGACTCTTCTTGTTTCCAAGGAAGCCATACATCATCATCATCATCATCATGAACAAATTCGTTTTAGGCCATGTGGCCTGTACGGTAAACCTAGCGAAGATGGTCTTGATCTTTCCACCTATGTTTTGGTCTTCCTTGGTCCCTATGTCCAGTTGGGGTATATTGGAATGCCAATTTTGGAAGTCTATTTCCTGCCATTCTCCTCAGATGATTTTTCCATTCTTGTTTGTATCTTTGTATATCTTCATTTAAACCTGTTACTCCAAGTTTTCCTCTGATAATAGTGTTCCTTTGGTGATCCAGTCTATTAACTCCTAACAATGATCGTAAGAAGCGCATTTGGCTTACTTGAAGTTTATGAGAGTTTATTTTATTTAAAATTCAAATTTCACTTCCGTATTTAGAGCAGCTTTTGATGTGATGTTATGTAATCTTAGTTTTGTCTCTGTCCTCATCTGTTTACCAAAATGTCTTCGTATTACCCCATTCATTTTATTATATTTTTGTAATTTTGAATCAATGTCACTCTTATACTCTGCAAATACACTTCCTAAGTAAGAGAAATCTGATACTTGTTCTATAATTTTTCCATCAATCTCAATTTTCACCCGTTGTATGTTTTTTCCACACATTGCCATTGTTTTGGATTTTGTAGTGGAAATTTTCATATTATATTTCATATTATAAGCTATACATAACATTACAAAATGCTTCCCATGCACTTCTTTCAACTAGTATCATCTGTTGTTCTAATTCTGCATCTGTCTAATTTGAGGTCCTGTAAAAACTCCAGCAAATATTTTTGCATCAGACAAACGCGTGAACATAGAGCGAATATGTTACAAAGCATCTGACGATTTAACCAAAGCTTTAAGCTTCATTTCTGCGCTGTTCTGTTAGTTACAATTTAATGTGGAGAGGTGGTAATAAGATCTACTACCTGTCAATAAGAGGTTCATGTAGAACATTATTTTCTCCTGGAACAAGTTCGTTTCTTGAAGGCTATACTTGTTGGATGTAGTGTTGGTCAGTTGCTCGGCTGTCCCATAAACAAAGAAAACATGGATTCATGAATGCTATCGAACCGTTGCAGGAAAATAATATTAACCAATCATATGCTTAAAATTGAGAAAGTAACGAAAACAGAAATCGTGATTACTATCGAACCGAGGAAATTTGGAGAAAAATAATCACATGTTTGAAATCAGCGCAAAAAATGAGTTAGATTCTTAAAATATGCAGAGGAATATTTTCATTGTTCTTCTTCTTCTTCTTCACTTCACGGGCTAGGCAAAATGACTGTTCCGCCTCACGGTTGTTCTGTCCATCTTTTCACTGGCCTTCCTACATTCCTTGAACTTCTTGGCTTGTAGTTGAATGCTGCTCTTGGTAATCTTGATACATTCATTCTTTTCACATGTGTAAACCATTTCTCTCTATATTCTCTGATTTTCTCATCCAATGGATATATATATATTTAATTCTGTTCTTATATCTTCATTCCTTATCCGATCCAATCTTGTGCAGTCTTTTGTTCTTCTAAGGAAGTTCATTTCTGCGCTTTGTATTCTACTTTGCAATTTTTTGGTCATTATCCAAATTTCGCTCCCATAAAGTAATGCAGGAACTGTCAATGTTTTATAAAACTTCAATCTAGTATCTCTTCTTGTTTTATTCTTTAATGTTTTATGTGTGGTTCCGCATATCATTTGAAATTTCGACAGTTTCATATGTATGTCTCTTTCAGTTTTTGTGTTTATAGTAAAATTACAACTCAAATAATTAAAATTTGTTACTTGTTCCAGAGATTTGTTGTCTATTACGATTTTTGATCTTATATGATCGTGTCCCCAAAATGCCATTATTTTTGTTTTTTCTTTCGATATTTTGAAATTATATTCTTGGCGTAAGTGATTTAATTGATGCAAAGAGTACTGCAAATTATTTTCATTTTCTTGAATAATAACCACATCGTCAGCATACATTAAAACGTTTAATATTTTAAAACGGTCCATTCTATACCTATACTAACAATACTTTCCCAATTTTGGATGATATCATTAATATATAGATTAAAAAGGGTAGGTGATAAACTACACCCTTGTCTTACACCTCTACTTATTAAAATAGCTTCTGTCTTTGATGTGCCTATATTTATTACAATTTGAGACTTTACATACAAACTTTTTATCACATAAATTAACTTTGCGGGGTAGCCATGTATTTCCATTATTTTCATTGTTACCCAGCGTAATTCATGCCTGAAATCTTTGCAATTATATTGGTTCCTTTCTGTATAGTAGCATGAAGGTGAGTGAATGTAATGTGGAAAATAATGGTAAAATGGCAGCAAAATTTAAATAATTAAGAGGCAAGAATGCATCTATATATCTTGCGAAGAATTTCTTATTTAATTATGTTGTATTCGGTTGCTACTTCCAAACGGTTGACAGTAATGGCCGAACTGAACTAACTTAATTAAGAAACACACGAGATGTTTATCTCGCAATTTGTTAATGCGACTCCGTTCAAGTAAAACCGCATTCTGAGAATTAATTTACATCATTTATGTGTTTATATATCTTTAAAATGGAGATTTTTTCATTCAATTAACTCTTCTCATATCAAATTCCACGAGTCTTCATTTAATCCTACTTAATTATTAGTTCAAATTACTTCCACGAGAGTAACTTCATTAGTGCATGAAATATAATTATTACATTTCTGACAAAAAAACACTTTGACACCAGTTGAAACCGCGGTGATTTGAAAATCACCATTTCGGGTGTTGCTATTTTGGCGCATAAAATATTTTATTGCGCCATAGTGTGTTTTGTCGTACTTAGAGTACTTAAAATTAACCAAGGTTAAAAGTTGAACCTCCTACATTTCAGGGTTGCCAACCTAAATAACTTCTTCTTTTTCTTCTTCCAAGTATTAGGCCAAGGCCTGTTACGATCCTATAGAAAATTTTCCCTCCAGCGTAAATAGTTTGATCCTTCCGGAAAATTCTCGTATAAGACTTGAAAGCATAATAATAGTCCCTTCGATTGGTTGCTGGCCAAAGGAAGGCAAGACCAGTGATGGGGCTGCCATCTTATAGCCTCTGGTCAGGCTTTTCTGGAGAAGAAAAGAAAATAAACGAAAGAAGAAATGGAAGAAAGGAAAGACTCCCTAGCCCTCGGATGCCCTAATAGCGTCGGGGTAAAAAAAACAAGAGTTAACCAAGAGAGGTTAGATAGTAAAGTTAAAAGAGTGCAAAACACAAGTAAGTGGAAGAAATGTTTTGCTCAGCTTGGGCACCTTGTGGTCGCCATCCACATATCCCCTAGATGAGGACCCCTGAGGGTCCTAAATAACTATACTGTAATAAAAATAACTTTTTTATGGTTTTTACGTTTTCTTCTTCTTGAGAGCAACAGTTACTATCACAGGGAGATAGCGACACAGAAACAGAAAACTTGACACTTTCAGCCATTTTGTTTCGTGATAATCGATTGAAGCATGACTCAAATGTATCACCCATACCGGTATGTAATAAACTGTATTAAGCTGTAATTATTGATATTGGGTATATTTTAGAATATTTTCTATGTTTTGAGTATTATTATTTTTATTCACGAAGAGTTACAAGTATATTCAGAGGACATATTTTAAATTTAATGAAGGAAACTTAGAAAATAAACTATTTTGAAGTTTTACAAAGTATTGGCAGTTCCATCTCTTATCTATGGATGTGAAACCTGGACGTTAACAAAGGCAGATAGTAAACACATGGAGGCTGCAGAAATGAAGATGTTGAGAGCAATAGCAGGATACCAAAGGACCGATAAAAAGAAAAACGAAGATATAAGAAGAGAACTTAGTATATTTGAAGAGAAAAATTATACGCTCAGACCGGGACTTGAACCCGGGACCCTTGGTTCTCTAGACCAAGTGCTCTACCAACTGAGCTACCTGAGCAAGTACCGATCTAAACGCAAATCTTTCTCTATGTACATTGTAATTGTAATAGAGAAAGTGTAATTGTAATAGAGAAAGATTTGCGTTTAGATCGGTACTTGCTCAGGTAGCTCAGTTGGTAGAGCACTTGGTTTAGAGAACCAAGGGTCCCGGGTTCAAGTCCCGGTCTGAGCGTATAATTTTTCTCTTCAAATATGATTTATCCATCATTGAGATGTACGAAATCAATAATAAAAACATGGAAAAAGCCGTACTGGCTGTAATGTATAATTCCCAAATATGTCTTCTTAATAAGTTGAGAAGGAATGACGAATTATACCTCAAGAATAATAAAGAAAAATATAGTTAGTTTCATCAAATCCAAAAGATTACAATGGTTTGGACATACACTAAGAATGCCAAAGGGAAGATTGCCGAATGATATTTTGAATTGGAAGCCACAAGGAACAAGACCAAGGGGAAGACCCAAGGATCGATGGGAAGATGACGTAATTGAAGATTTGAGAGAGATGGGGATTTTGATTTGAAATCCACTGCACAAGATAGGAAGAAGTGGCGTAAACTGGTTGAGAAGGCCAAGACATTCCACTGGAAGTCGTAGAGCCTGACGAAGAAGAAGAAGAAGTCTTCTTAATAAAGGAGCCGCCATTTGCAAGATAGAAGCATGGCTTCATAGCATTTGGTGGACGGGAATTACAATGTATAAAGATTTGCGTTTAGATTGGTACTTGCTCAGGTAGCTCAGTTGGTAGAGCACTTGGTCTAGAGAACCAAGGGTCCCGGGTTCAAGTCCCGGTCTGAGCGTATAATTTTTCTCTTCAAATATGATTTATCCATCATTGAGATGTACGAAATCAATAATAAAAAGAACTTAATATATTTAATCTCTGTGAAAGAATAAAATATTATCAAAATGCTTATCTTCAGGACGTATTACGAATGAATGAACAGCGCATACCAAGAAGAATGTATAATTATAAACCAAAAGGGAGAAGAATGTTGGGAAGACCATTGAAGACATGGAAGGTCCAATTGGACCTATAATGAATTCGGAACAGGCCATTGGGCTTAATCCTTGTTGATGATGACGATTATGACGTTTTCTTCTTAGAGACTTTACTTTTACCAATATCTGTTTATTATCAAATATATTAATTTATATTTTCCATCGCAATCACTGGAAAGGGACTTTCGAGAGTAAAAATAATAATAAATAATAAACCAATAGAACAAGTAACACACTTTAATTATTTAGGTAATAATATCACAGTTTCATAATCAAAAAGATGTGGAAACAAATTTAGAAAAATATAACTGATTAAATGGTATAATTAGGAGAAATTTTGGAAAACAAATGAGGAAAGAAATCCAATTGAGATTTCATAATGCCATAGCCAAACCTGCTCTACTATACGGAAGTGAATGCTGGACACTTCGACCAAAGATAAATCCCGCATTAATAGTTCACAAATGAGATTCCTCCGATCACTAACTGGAGTAACATTAAGGGATAGAATGAAAAGTGATGAGATAAGGATGCAGTGGAATAGTAGGGAAATGGTTGAACATATACAAAATTATCAGATTAAATGGTTCCAACACGTCCAGAGAATGTCAAATTCCCGTTTACCAAAGATGACTTACCACCTCAACCCTAAAGGCAAAAGAGACCTCGGAAGACCCTTCAACCGATGGAAAGATCAGTTTTTGTAGTCGCAGAACGGGCATCATCACCCAATACTGCATTCGGAAGAAGAAGAAGAAGAAGAAGAAGAAGAAGATTAATTGATATAGAGCACCCCACGCTTTTGATGATAAAATTATTGTTTTTGTAGATAACTCTGGTTTTATTCTAGATGTGTTGGAGATGATATTTTTGTTGACCACTTTAATTTTATCCCAAGCGTGTTGGAAATTAAAATTATTTTTCATTTTTTAGTTCGGTTTTCTAATAAAGCGCGTTGTTTTAGTTTTTTAAAACTTTATTTATTTTACTATGTTGCATACATTTTAAATGCATTCGACATAATATTTCCTTCTATGCAAGTTGTAATTAAAAGACATGGCTTTGGCCACTTTTCTGAAAGAAAATAAGCGAATTCCAAATGCATCAATGAGTATGCTCACAAAAGCAAAATTTGACATGAATAATTACGTTTTTCCTAACATTTTGGATGTAATTGATTAGGAAATAGCATTTATTTTCCAAGGACAAAAAATTGTGTTACATAGTGTTATATTCACACATCTAGAACGCCATTGGCCTGTAAGTCGGCTGCTGACCTCACATCTGTATGTGTTAATCACAGAGGTGCACGATCATCCAGCTAGTATATAGGTGACATATGATCCACATGTTAGATCCCTCTGCTGTTATCGCTGTTTCATCAACTTAGAGCCAAATTCCTTATGATACTAAGTTGGCACAATTCCCATATTGACCGAAATTCCATGAGGAAATTTATTCAATCACGGGAACTGGAACCAGCGTAAGTCCCGTAGCTCTGTTCCAAGGAAACATGTCTTACACCTCTCGGCTATGGCGCGGGATCTACACTCATATGTATTTTAGAAATCTTAAAGTATTCAATACTAATAAAATTCATTGTTAAAACCGTTGAGGTGGAGAGTCATAAAATAAGTTAAAATATACCTTCTTAGGTAAAATCCGTCGTTCTCAACTTATGAAATATGTAATCTTTATGCCTGTAGACCTTTCAGAACATCCGTCCCATCTTCAGCAGTTCATTCTTCGTTACAGCATCCAGTATGGTGTATGATACTACTGGTCCTAATGTGGCGTTGTCGTGACTAATGCTTCTTCCTGACGATATCGTATAGTGGATTGTTTAGTCTGGGAGTGCTTTCATTCATTAAAAGCTTGTTGTCTATTTCCTTGATAATTCCAGGTCTTCCAATGGGTTGATTCTAGTTGGATTTCTCTCTTTGTGTACTATTGTAAGGGTGTCTTCTATTGAGTTCATTCTATGGCCGGCGTTTATTATGTGCTTAGCGTAATTAGACTTTCCATATGCGTATAAGAAACCGTTACGATGTTCTTTAAATCTTATGTTGAGCTTCTTTTCGTTCTACCTATATAGAACTTGTCACAGTCTTTGCATGTTAATTTATATACACCCTCGCCATTAAATTTATTATGTTTTTCTATTTTGTTACTTATTACATTATTTAGTTTATTATTAGTTTTGTAGGCTATGTTTAAGTTTTTATTTATTTTTCTCAATGTTTTTGCCAAAGTATTCACTCTTAATTAAGTTTTAAACAATTGAAGTTTTACCATCGCACGCCTGTATTGAGACATATTTCTTATATGATGGATCTCCTGTACAAGATTCAGCGAGAAGGTTCTTAAAAACATATTTCTTTTAAATATTTTATATAAACTTTTTTTTCTGAATTAACCCTTAAATTCATAATGTATCTTATAGCATCCTCTCCATGGCATCTTTACCTTGTCGTGGTGGATTGGCTTGCGTGCTTATATGATCCCGAGAGCTATGCCGGCGGAAGCATTGCTGCCGATAGGGTTACCCATGCCGGACTGGTCGAAGGTGATAAGCCAGACGAAAAAAGTACCTTGGTCGAAAGAGTGACCGTCAAGAAATGCGGACACGGGTTCAACTGGGGTAAAATTTTCCGGAGGTCAAATAGTCCCCTATTCGGTTCTCCGGTTGGGGACTACTTCAGAAAACCCATGCCAAAGACACGAATGGGGAATGTAAGACGTGTATGGAAGCTTCTTGTAGGAAAACCAGAGGGAAAACGCCCAGTTGATAGACGAAGTATGAGGTGGGAGTATAACATTAACCACGATTTGACGGAAGTAGATTATACAGGGGATGATTGGAAAACATTAGCTCAGGATAGGGATGTATGGAGAGCTTATGTCCGCGCGGTCATGAACCTACGGGTTCGATAGTGCCAGTGAGTTTGTTATTTTATAGGATACATGAGTTTAACTTAGAATTTTAATTAAATCAGACGAAAATGAACAAAAAGAAATCATTTAAATGTGTGTCCAATTATACAATATACCTAATGATAACAGTTATACAAGATTCCGTTTTCACTGCGGTCCGCCACATTAAAATAATAGAGAGAAGAAAATTGTGTTTTGCCAATTTATGGGTTAAAGTTCAATGTTGTCACCTCCAGAATTCAAAACATTGCACGTAATATAATAAAAACTGATAGATCATCGGTTGATTAATGTCTTTGACATCGTCCGATTCCTAATAGCCAATTTTGTCGGTCCATCCAATCTCCTGGTTTTAGATGTTTCTCCTTCATGTATTCCCTGACTCCAGGAGGTTTTAGGTCTTCCTCTGCCTCGTCTTCCCTCAGATTTCCGTTCCAAAACAGATTTTGGTAGTCGATCCTCTTCCATTTGCTGGACATATCCGTACCATCTTAATTGCTGAGTTTTATTATAGGCCTAATCTCAAATAGTGTCTTCAATCTTCATTTTCTCCCTTATAACTGACTTCCTAATTTTTTCTCTTCTTGAAATTCTTGCTGCCCTTCGTATAAAATCCATTTCCGTTGCCAAAAGATACTTATTTGTTTTTGTTGTTAATGGCCAAAGTTCTGCTCCATAAGTAATGATGCTTTTAACAATTGTATGATATATATTCATTTTATTTTGATTACTTATATTTTTATCCCACAATATTCCATTGAGGCAAGCAATTGCAAATTTTCCTTTATTATTTCTATTTCTTATTTCCTCTTCATAACTCCCATTTTATTTATTTTAATTCCTAAATATGTGGGTGGTCCTGTCATTTTTACTTTGGAATGGAAATATTATTTTTGCATTCAATAAATAGTGATCACTTCCGCATGATAATTCTATATATGCCCTTACATCCTGGGTCTTTACAATTGAATGTTTCTTAATTATTCCAAAATCTATTAGGGCCTATCGATTGTAGATTAAGAGTATCTTGGTGCCAAGTATACTTATGAATATCTTTTTGTTGGTAAAATCCATTTAGGATTTTAAGCGAATATTGTTCACAAAATCCTATCAATCTTCTACCATTGTCATTTTTCTCCACATGGTCTGACTACATCATTATCTATCTCCTTGCCGATTCTGCTATTAAAATCGCCAGCTAATATAATTTCTCTTGAGGTCCCGATCTCATCCATAATGGAATTTAATGTAGGCCTACTATAAAATTTATCTTTTATTAAATAATTTCCGTCCTCGTTAATTCCATATAGTCCTAATATAAAACATTTTATACCAAAAAAAGAGAAAACTGCTAAGAAGATTATATATCGACCACTTGTGTTCAAAATTTCGCTTTCTTATTTATTACAGAGAATGAAGAATGTATAGGCCTATGTATGTGATGGTAAAACTTGAATGTTAAAAAAATTAATTCAGTCTGAATGCTTTAAGAAATGCGCTTTATGACCACATGCGTAATGAAGATATCCTCAAAGTTCTCAACTCACCAGTAATAACTGAAACCATCCAAACATACCAAAATAATTGGCATGAACATTTTCTTTGAATGCTAAACAATTGACTACCTCTGAAGCAATTCAACTACAGATCCAAACGGCGAAGAGACCCAGGAAGTCCTAAGAAGAGTTGGAGGGATCAATTCTACCTTGAAGCGAGCAGGTCAATGGCCTAATCCATGAGTGTAATTAATGAAGATGAAAATAATGAATGAAATAAATAACACGGTTTCCAATCCACATAATATATTTATTAAAAAACAGTTTTTTTTACTGATTAAATACCATATCATCCTCGATGGTCTGAGGATTAAGTTCCCTGCCTCTGGTCCCGAGGGTCGTGGCTTCAAACCCGGGCAGTGCCTTCAATATTGTAGGATGGAAAATTCCAAGGATCAAAATACCTAAGCGAGGAACATTAAGCCCTGGGTCCCAAATCAAAAGATTTTTGGGTTTTTTGTTAAACTGAATATAATATATAAAACGTTTATTCACCCAGTAATATGAATGCGAAACATGGACTCTTACTCTAAGTGAGGAGAAAATATACGAGTATTTGAAAATAAAGCTCTTAGGAGAATTTTTGGACCAAAGAGAGATGAACAGACAAGCGAACGTAGAAGACTATATAAGGGCTACATGATCTTTATAATTAAGTCCCGTAGGCCTACACTGCGATGGGCAGGACATGAGGCACGAATGGAGAATGAAAGAGGATAATGGATGCTTCTTCTAGGAAAACAAGAAGGGATATGCCCAGTTGGTACTTCAAGAATGAGGTGGGAGAATAACATTAACTATGATTTGAGGGAAGCAGATTATACCGGAGATGAATGGAAAATATTAGCTCAGGATAGGGATGTATGGAGAGCTTAATTTCGCGTGGCCAAGAACCTACAGGTTGGATAGTGTCAATGAGTTTATTATTATTATTATTATTATTATTATTATTATTATTATTATTATTATTATTATTATTATTATTATTATTATGCTCCTTGCCTCTGGTCCCGAGAGTCGCTGGTTCAGACCCGGCCGGGGTCGATGGATTTTTTAGGACGGAAAAATCCAAGGAGCAAGTCCTCCGGGAGGGACTTTAAACCGTGGGTCCCGAGTCTGAAGATTTACAGGCTCGTAAAAAAATCCTTAACCCTGAATGAAAAGGCCTCTAAGCAAAATTTAGCGAATTTTCCCGTCCTAGTACTACCTTGCTTTCCTAGATGTCAGTATGAGGCGGAACGCTGACCACGGACCACTCAAAATGACATCTGTACGAAAACAAATGTAACTAAATTAGTACGGTTCAAATTCTTCCTTGTAGGGGGAGAGCGCCTAAATCTCTGTAAAGGGAAAACATAGGCTTACAATAAAATACACATTATTGTTGTTATTATTATTATTATTATTATTATTATTATTATTATTATTATTATTATTATTATTATTATTATTATTATTATTATTATTATTATACCAATACTTCATAAAGATGAAGGTATTTCATCGGGCTGTCCGATGAGAATGCAAGAAAATACATGTACTGGATGTCCGGTAAAAAAGAAAACGATAACATTCTGGAATAGACAGCTATGATTGATAGGCATTGATGCCATTTATATTTGTCACTGTTTTATGAGATAAACAGTCAGCAAAATTTCATCCAATTAAAGAAATCATATCATGAGTGAGTACCTAACTTCCATACAAAAAGCCGACTCCAAAAGAAACACATATTTCTTGTAAATGAGTTTTTACATAAATTTCACGGCGGCGTGTTTTCATGTAGCACGTTTTCTGACTGCAGTCACACTTGTGTTTTATTTACGGACGTACAAACCTGGACGCATTATTTCCATCTGACTTTTATTATTTTCAGACTAGACTCTGGACATTTTTCTCAAAACCACTGACACAGCATGGGGTCCGGGTTCGAGTGCAACCTCGGGTCAAAATGCCCTCCGCAGGGGGCTTCAAAAAGTCATGACAGCTTGCAAGTGACTCACAGATGTATCCTAGACTGCCTATGAAAAAAATACAATCTTAAAAATATTCAATAATTTGAACTTATTATATATTTTACTTTATGAAAAGTTAAATACAGAACAAACTGGAAAGAACACTTGGCAAGGATGACTGAGAATAGAATACCAAAAGCAGCATACAACTACTCACCACGAGGAAGAAGAAGCTTGGGAAGATCAAGGAAAAGATGGAAAGAGCAGCAATTTGGAGCCGGAACAGGCTAGTAAATAAGCCTAAACCGTGAAGAAGTAGAAGAAGAAGAAGAAGAAGCCAAGACTTTATGAAAAGCAGGCGAATGGAGAAGACTACATTACTGTGAGCTACATGATCTTTATAGGATATCAGATATAATAACAGTTAAGTCTCGTACTATTGGCCAATAGCGAGGAGATACTAAAGGACAACACGCACACACTATTGAGTAACACTAAGAAATTAGGATTGGAAGTAAATATCAATAAAATTAAATATATGGTCACACGGAAAAATACATTATATAATGGAAATGGACAGATAACGACAAATGAGGGAAATTTTGAGAAAGTGACTGAATTCAAATACCTAGGAGCAATAATCACAATCTTGCCGCCAGTCGTGACTAGCTGTAGATCAGGAGACAAAGATCCAGTGGTCGAGCATTGACAAGCCTAATTTCGTTGGTCTTAAGTTGATATTCATCTTCGATTTTCTATGACGCCAAGAGGAGGACCGCAACCGCCACGGCAGCCGCCAATCCCCGAAAGGAGAAGAGCGGGAGGACTGCTGGCCAAACCAGAAACGGCTCCTTTCAGGTTGAGCTGATCTGTTGCGAAATTTTGAATTTTGGAAATAAATTTAGGAACCTTAAGTCGGAAAACAAGGAAAGATACGAAACTTAAACTATATAAAACAATGCCTGTTCCTTTGTTGTTGTATGGAAGTGAAAATTGGATAATGAAATCAAGGGATAAAAGCAGGATACAGACTGCGGAAATGCTGTT
>JASPKZ010009192.1:0-117139 GCA_030220185.1 Diploptera punctata
TAACTGCTTACAATATTATATATGTTTATCTTTCTATATTATCTTACATTTTAAATTAAACAACCCGCCAATTTATTAAAACTTATATAATTCCTCCTTTCTTAGTTTATTCTATATGAGACTGATCAGAAAAATAAATACATGCTCGGACGGGACTTGAACCGGAACCTCTGGATTTATCCCAGCGCGCTTACCGATTACACCCTTATATATATAATATATATATATTATATATATATATATTCTCATTAATACTAGATATGTATGTAGTGGACATAAATCCAGAGGTCTCGGTTCAAGTCTCGTCCGAGCATTTATTTTTCTTATGTCTTATTAACCTTGCAATAGGTCAATGTCAAAAAAGTAATTATAACATTTAATAATAATAAATACGATACGTTTTACACATCCTTTCTTCTTCTTCTTCCTCTTCTTCTTTCTTCTTCTTCGCATTCTTCCTCCTCTTTTTCTTCTTCTTCTTCTTATTCTGCGTCATAATTATTATTATTATTACTATTATTATTATTATTATTATTATTATTATTATTCTCTCTCCGTCAATGTTATTTTTCAATGTATATAGCGGCGTAATGGAAGTAGGAGCGAGTATTTTCTTTTTTTTATGTATTTTTTTTATTATCTAAAGAAGTAAATTTGTTTAATATATATTTTAGTGCACTCTCTATACGATGATCAACCTTTTCTTAATTATGCCAAATATCACAAACTGTAAATATGTATGTATATGTGTGTGTGTTTGTAGAGCCTCTGAGGAAAATACAGGGTGCAGCATAAGTCAGTTAACTGAAAAATGCAAATATATTATTTTCTGTGGCTTACAACGTATATACAAAAAAAAACAACACCCAAAATGTTTCCCTTGTTAGCAAATTACCTGAAGCAGTAGTGTTTGAAATTATATCCTGAAGGTCCCGTATTCAAACCCCACTTTCAACCAATCTGATTTTTTTCCTCGGAACCATCTGCTGTTGTCAACTGATATATGCCGCAGATATAATCGGGTTTTCTCATCCAAGTAATAATTACAAGGCGGCTCTTTCAAGCGAAGAGCTGACCATTTGTCTCTGCTGATACGTGTAGGGAAACAACAAACTCATTGATACTATCCACCTCTTAAGTCCATGGTCGCGCGGACATATACTCTCCATATTTCCTTATCCAGAGCTAATGTTTTCCAATCATCCCATGTACAATCTACTTCCTTGCATCATGGTCAATGTTATTCTTGTACCTCAATTAGGACAAATAAAGCAGCTTGGGTAATACCTGCCTCGCGTGGGAATGTAAGGGTAGAGACAGATATAGGGCCTATCACTTTTTAGGATTTTTCACGCCGCTCTCCAGGCAAACCCGCCCCTCAGTTTCAAAAACCCATGTTATAGTTACATTTTTTTTTGTCGAATGCACCAGGTTGTCTTACGACATTTATGTTATTGCTTCCTGGCATGGCGTAATTGTAACTCTCATTTGAGGTTGGGGCGCCTTGTTAGCTCAATTACATGATGGGTGATAAATGATAACAAATCTCGAGGATAGTTCTAAAACCTAAACTTAACCTAAATTAGACGGTGCTATGCATCAACCCGCTATGCGCCTTTATGCAAGTTTCGAGAAAAATACGTTTAAAGTTTGTCAATCTTCACTATTTATTGTAGCGCCAAACTAACAATACGGGATATTGCAAGTTATTTTGCTTTCTTGACAGTTATGCATGAACAATATAAGAGCGGGAATATTTGGCGCTAAACTACATGATGTAAAATTTAGATTAACATTTATGAAGATCTGGTTTCATATCCGTTTGATGCAAAACACAGAATCTATGATAGGACTGATGGTGTTTACCTTTTTTTTAATAATGTTATGAATACATATTCTTTTATATAGATTTTTAATTGTTTTATAGATTATTTTAATTATTCAAGCAAAGTCTTTGGAAATAGAGTTTAGACATGCAAAGTCTGTTGAAATAGAGTTTAGACATGATATAGTTCAGAGCAAAGTTTCGCTTTGCTAACTGTAAACATCCCTACATTTAGTTTATTGGAATGTTAATGAGTACAGTTAGGGCAACTAGAGGTCAAATTGAGTATATAATACTTGAGAAGTGAGGGTCTCGTGTCTGTCTGTGTAAACTGCTGAAGGGTAAGTCACCGACCATTTATCTTAATATGTATTCTGGACTTCAGAAATCTAATCAAGTACAATTAACTATTTTGATATTAAATTTTCAAAAGGGATATAACATTTTTAAACATGTAGATTGGTGTAGATTTATAACTTGCACAACCCCCTCTCTCTCAAACCCCAGAAAGTACTGTAGTTTTTAATATAGGCTTAGATTAGCTATTTAGGGCTAGAATACTTAGGGATTCTAATGATTTATACTTAGTAATAAAATAGTTTAAAATAAGACTCCTTTTGTTCAATTCAAAACATGTATAGCTGTACATCCTCATACTAACGCTCGGCTAGATAAACACGCTACCAGATTTTCCAAGTCCCGAAGGTCCTTTAAGCCTAAGAAATCAAGTTGGGCTTATAATATTGGTGAGCAGTCGGTGGTATATCATATAGATAATGTTTCATTATTTTTTCTAATAGGGAAACGGACCCTTGCAAGCTTTCTGGACCGTTTGGAATAGAATAAATATTAAATTTTGTGATCGTACATTTTGTTTAGGTTAAAATCAGCAATGTAAATTTATGTAGAACATAGGATATTTATTATTTAATAGAAATTAAATAAATATAAAGATATTCATTCTGGATTGGGATTTAAATTAATCAGACCTTGTAAGAGAGAGGGAGATGTGGAAGAAGAAAAAAAAGTTTTTTCGATGTAGCCTATAGTGACTGAACTACCATTTTTCTCTCTTGTAAAATCTATGCATGATATATTAAGAGTGTATACTATTTTTTTTGTCTAGAAGATATGTGTGGTAGAAGTGGTTAGGAAAAATAACCATTATAGAATGACAAAACTCATGCTGAAACGTGGCCCTACTAACGGGATATGTCGACGTAGTGTATCAATTTATGTTGCGTGAGGTGCAGATAAAATACGGGGTGTTCACGTATTTGGGTGCACTTGATAATTATTGGAAATATTCAGGCGGAATTAGCATTGGACTCAGTACAGGATATAGGTTAAAATATGGCATGGATATTGAACATTGCCGGGACCGTGGATGACGTTTGCAAACCAAACTCGTGGCTCGTGGAGGGAGGTGACACGCCATCATACTAACATGAATATTTTTCCCGATGTTGATTGTGACCAAAATAATTTCTCTGCAATAATAAGTACGAATAAAATAGCATGAACTAATTACCTTCGTGGAAAATTATTTCCATATAATACTGAAATACCTATTGTTTAAATGTCTCGGGTATTAATTACTTCAGGGCAACTCAAGCGATGCCAACATACGAAGCTATGAACGAAATGTTGAATTAACTGAGAATAACAGGGAACGTTATACAGCGAGATAGGAATTATTTTTAGATCTTTTCCTGCGAACAGATCGTTTCTGCATGCGTTGGAAAATATATAAATATAGAGATTAAATAAATAAACGGACTGTGTGTCACTCCTAAGTTGGCAATACATAATATCAAGTCGAAATCATACCGACTTTATTTAAATTAGTGAAAAATGACGGTTCGTGTATATATATATATATATAAAAGTAAAGTGATCCCACAACAGACCCGGAGGCCCTTGGGGTAGTAGGAGGTTAAGGCTCCTACTTTTTCTAGATAATCGGCACTTTATGTCAGCCGGGTTGTCAATATATATATATATATATATGGTTAGAACTAGAGCGGTATCTGATCGCCTTCGAACCTCTAACTTTCGTTCTTGATCAGAGAAAACATTCTTGGCAAATGCTTTCGCTTTAGTCCGTCTTGCGACGATATATATATATATATATATATATATATATATATATATATATAATAATTTACGGGGTAACTACAGGGTATTGTTGAGGAAATATTTAGCGAAAGGAGTCTCGGGATCGAACCCCTGGTGACTAGCTTTACAAGATGGCGGCTGGAGTCAAGGCTCAGAAATTCAGTAACATAGTTTCACAAACGGTGTCTACCAGATGATTTTATTAGATTTCTTGTCCGAGAACGGTAAGCCAGGAGTGTTCTAAGTTAGCTATAATACAAGTTTATTCCTAGCTGGAATGTTAAAATATGTCGGAGGAATATTTAGTTGAACTATGTCCCCGTATGCGAGAGGCTATCTAACGCGTTTTCGATAAAGATTCTGAAAATTCCCCAATTTGAATGAAGGAGTTACACGTCAAATAAATCGCTCTACACTATACATTCTACCTAACCATCAGATCAAATATCCAAAATCATAAAGAGTACAGATTTTTTAACAGATTGATCTAGCAACACGTGTAATGTGTTCGTTAGGATGTTTTTCGATAGAAGCCTTAGATTCGAACTCAGGGATAATGTTTTCGGTTTGGGTTAATCTCTCCATGATAGCGCAAGGTGGCCGTAGTGTAAAATTGATTCAAGATTTTTGGAACTTGAACTAGTAAATTATTTTCCATTTTTATACAAGTCAGGAATATTTAGCATTTGTCGGGAGTAAATTGGAAATTTTCCACATCTCGTATAACTAATTTATCTAGGGAAAATATGGAAGTATGGAACTTATCTTCTTTTACAAATTAAATAAAAAAATAATTAAAATAAAATAAAAGTGACTCATGGATCTCAGCTTCCTTTAAAAAAATAAATAGTTAACTTAGATAAAATTTTGTTTTCAAGGGAGTTTATTTAAAGTGTAACTTATAATAGACCTAATTATATTTGGATGGGAAACCGGTAATGGGCACTACATCAGATTAGATCGCATAACGGTGTATTGAAAATAGATTCTGAAAATTTTCCACAACTGGTACAAGGTATGTCAGCTGATGGTTCGAACTAGGACACATATTTGTCGCATAACGTCCTTATAATTTAGAAACAAAGATAACATAATTGAGGGATGTAGAATTTTAATCTATCTTATCGAATCGGTCGATGAACGTTAATAACCGTAAGCGCTGAATTTATTAAATAATGGGTTGGATACAGGATAGGATAGCATCTAGTTGATGGATTATAATGTTTTAAATGATGTTGATTCATTAGACGATAGATAGTTGGTACTGCTGAGGGAACCTTGATGCTGACCATTCTTATAATTCTCTGTCCGAGTAAACGACCTTGCCAGCATTAGACAAAGCATTTAATTAAATAATAATAATAGAACATTATGTTTGGCAAAATAGACATCCACTGATATGTTCGAAGACGTTTAAATAATTACTAGGAATCATAAATATTCTATACTTAACGATCGCAATGAAATTAATGATAGGAAATAACTAAACTATATCACATACAGTAACGTGCTTATACATGCTAAAGGAAATATAGGAGCGCGAGAGTCATAAACATTTTTTTTTCTCAAGAAAAAAAAACACATTAGGACACTTGAATAGTCCTTTATATAAGTACGGCGATAGTTGCGTCTAATTATTAATATGGTTAAATCTCAATTCAGAAGGAAATAATATTAAAAAATAATATCCACAAAAAATAAATGAATAAATACATGGTACTGTCAATTAATCCTAACCCCAAGTGATATGATACTACATAATCAGGGATTTTTGAGTTTCTGTTGTGAATTATAAGTCTTATGTTTTATCTACCTTATAAAAAAAATTATTTTACAACCGACTTTATACATTACTTAGGACCTTTGAGTAATTATTTGAATACCCATATGGTGAATGGTGACTTGCAGTTTCCCCAGAGAGTATTTTATGCAGTGAAGAGTTTGGATTAAATCAAGAGTGTCTAGTTGTTTTAGGCATTACCTTTTAATGCGACTACATGCTTAAAACAATATAATTTAGATTTAATGGTGGCAGCATTTTTTGTAAAATTGTGAACTGTTCCGATTAATTTTACAATATTATTGGATCATTTAATTTCATAGTGAGGTGAGCCAATCTAGTCGTAAATATTTTTGGAATTTTATGGTAGCAAGCGAAGTTGATAATTGAAACGTGGTGATAATGCCGGCGCACTGTAGGACCCTAGAACTCTGGAAATAATTTCGTGTCATTTCAAGTGCAGTTTCGAATATTTGAGGAATGAGAACATGTGGGAAGTTAGAACTCAATCAATGGACGCCTTAATAATAATAAATAACCAATAAACAATGGTAACCATAAATAATAAATAATAACCTTACTAAAATAAGCTAATAATCTGTGAATTTAAACTAACTAATTTAAAAGTAAAACATGGGCAAGTAACTGAAGTAACGGGAAACGGTAAATGATGCTAACTGAGGAAGGGAGTAGAAAATCTTAATTACTACAATAAATTAAACGCAAAGATTATGAGACCACAAGTAAATATGAACCAACTACGAGTAATCTTAACAAACTAAATTAAATAATATTAATAATTAAGTAATTAATAATAAAGTAGTTTGGAGGGTATAAAGGAGCATCAGATTACGAAGACAGGTCATGAGGTAAAAGAGGATGACCGAGGCTCAGTGAATAACCAACGGGCAATCTGAGCTACGAAAGTAAAACATGATAACTAATCGACATAATAATGAAAATAATGATGATAAAAAATAATAATAATCATAATAACTATATTAATAAAAATAAACGACGATAACAAACATCAGTAATAACAATAAAAGTTAATCATCATACTGCATAATAATAATAATAATAATAATAATAATAATAATTCACAGAAAATTAATAAACTACAATAATAATAATAATATTTCACAGAAAATTAATAAACAATAATAATAATAGTAATAAATAAAAACTATTTGCAATAACATAATGATAAGCATAAAACGTTATATTAAAGTAATAATTTATAATAGGAGAAATCATTAGATTGAAGGATGGCGGATATTAATAAAAGGAATGAGGTCTAAATGATCGTACACGGGAGATACAAGTAGAGGACTAGTCGTAATCCTTATATAGTATTTGACTTAATAAATATTACTTCCCAGAAAGAAAATAACGTAAACAAAACTGAAAGGAGTGACAGACGAACATCGACCGAAGAACCCTCACGTTGGGTAAGGATAGGATGCTAGAGACTAGTTATGATACCCACGTGAGATTAATAGGATGTTAACAGGAAGGAGATCAAACTATTAATATTAATGAAGATCCTAAAACTTAATAAAAAATATAAAATAAAAAAACCACCAGAAAAGTAAATAATAATAATAATAATATTAATGACAATAACGATGTTAATAATAATAAAATTATAACTGACATCAGTAATAACAATAAACCTTAACGATCATAATAATAAAAATAAAATCAAAATTACCAGTATTGATAATGTATAATGATAATATTAAAACACAGAAAATTTATAACAATAATAATAATAATAATAATAATAATAATTCACGGTAAATTAATAAACCACAATAATAATAATAATATAATAATAATAATGATGAAATAGGAGCGAACTACCAGAAATAAGACTTATGCTTATGAATAAAATGAAATATAACGGAAAACCACAATTTCAGCAATTAGGACTCATTTAAGTATGAATGGGTTCCGGGATATGTAGTAGGCTAGTTCGCGAGAAGATAACGTGAAAGCAGTCCAGATAGAGGCACGTAGTATGTTAAGCCTATAGCGGAAAACGAATGATACGTTCAATTAACCAGCAGTTATGCCAACACGGAGGGTAGGAATTATTCCAACATCGCGAGAATTAAGGAGTGACAACAGTTTCAGATTAAGGAAGGATGTGCATTATCCAACTTTGTTAAAAAAAATGTATTACAAAGAGAACGGAAGAGGGGCATGGGAACTTAGGAGAAATTTATAAACTTTTGGAAACGCAATGAAGAATAGGACAAGCGTTGAAAGATTTTCCCATAATTACCGAGATCAAGCATGCAGAAATGATCGAAAACAAATTAATGTATTCCCTTAGCAATTTAGAAGATGGAAGTTAGCATACTTCACCGATAGGTGGGTGTCTTAATCGATCTAGGGGAGAGTATTATCATATAAATTTGGGATTTCAAGGGCTACACTGAATATATTTCTAATGGAAATTACACAACAATTATTATACTTGTCTGATCATGACACTTGACTGAGATGCATACAGGAGGAAGCAGAGAAAGAATCTGCGGCCGGGATCTCTCCCTCTGTACACCTTGATAGCATATCAGTGGGACTAGTGACCAGTTGAGAATAGACACACACACACACACATGGGATTTGGAACATAATTAGATTAGTGAATGACCACTAGATCGCTTTAAGGCTCGCCAAACTTGGGCCCACAAATCACTCGGAACCATATCAAGATAAAAACGAGCGAATATACTGCAACCTAGGTCAATCGTGGCTAAGCGATGTTAGGAAAATCACACAGAAACCCACAAGAAGTTAGAAGAGAGATAGAATTACTATAGGAAGCAAGGGAGGCATTCCATCTTGATGGAGGCCTGGCATATACTAGAGCCACTGGGATAGAGGTGCGAACAGCGACCCTTAGGAGAAACAGTGCACAAATAAGAGAGACAGAGGAATAGTGATGAGTTAGGGAGTGTACAAGTTAGAAGGTGGGACACCCCAGTATGAAAGGATCTGGAGTCTCAGACCTCCTTGGTGATCCTGGGGCACTGGCCATAAAACCTTGCCGGCTTGGCACGGACGTTAGGGACTATGGAACAATTCATTTAGATAGAGAGTTCGGCATCGGAGAATGAATATTAAGCGAGACCACGGATTCTCGAGGAAATAAACATTAGTTGATAACCGGTATTAGGAAGTGAGGTTAGCAAGAACGAACCCCGTCTAGGAGAATAAGATCTAATCTACTTCTCGACACAGTATTTGTTCCTTGAGGAACCAACAGAATTTCTAATGGACCCGAGATTAGGAAATGAGGTGAGCAAGAAACGAACCCCGTCTTGGAGAATAAGATCTAATTCGCTTCTCGACGTAGTAGTTGTTCGTTGAGACACCAACAGGCTTTCTATAGTGATACAAAAGAGAAAAGGAATCGGAGGCAACAGAACTAGAGAGGGGTGTTAGGGGGACTCGTGCCACTGTCGATAAGAATGGATCGACTCGTCCTCCTTCTTGAGGCCGCAGTGCGGAGGAATCCGTGCCACCAATGGGAGACGGCGTCCATTCCTTTTCTTCAAGGTCGCAGCGCGACGACCTCGCTGGCTCACTCGACACAGGTAGGGCAAGGGAAAGCACAAACGGAGGCGGGCATAAATCGGGCCACCGTCAACACGAATGGAAATGACAGGTTCCATTTCATGTCTTCGAGGCCCGCAGCTCGAGGAGATGTCTACGGACTCCCCAAAAGGATGATGCCAGGAAATCCGCCGGCGGTGAGAAAGCGGAAAAGAAATACCGCGAAGTAAAGACGTACGTACAGATGGAATATAGTCCTAACAGTTAGATAACAATTGCTAGCAAAATAACACCGGAAACACTAGTGCACTAGAGGGAACAGAAGGAAATTTGGGAACGCACATACATACGATTGTGCCATCGACAAGTAGAGCCAAGAGGGACAGATTGACCTAGGATGGAAAGGGAAGAGGACGACATAAAACGAGAGGTTAAACACCTATGGTGGTGTAGATAAGTTTAAGCACATAAGCAGTCTAAAATAAATTAGAGCCCCTAGGATATAGAGCAGGTACAGGAAGGAGGAGTAGTTCCGGGTGAATGAGGAAGTAAGGAAAGAACCCTGGAGTACGACGTGGGTAAATGGTTCAGAGTGGAAAGAAGGAAAAATTGAATCCCAATAAATGATGATATGTATGTAATGGGAAATCCAGGAAACCCCGGGAGTAAGAAGTAGAAAAAAAGCAGTTTAAATACATGTAGATCAAGAAACAATCAGGGAATAAAGTATACAAAACGTAAAATAAATGTATAAAAGTTCAACAAATCAGCTATGAGAATTTGCCATTCAAACTAACAGTTAGGTGAGGTAAGAGTGTAAAGTACACCGTATCAGAAGTTAGGGCAGCAGAAGGGAGAATGAGGACAAGGACTCAGGTTAAGTAACATACTGTGACCTTCTAAAATCGAATCAGAAAGGATTAAGAAGTTAAATTAAGTGGATTGATATATTAGTAGTAAGATCAGATGGTTAGGAAAAACTAGACAAATGAATATTGAAAACCTGAATCCCTGTCCAGACACAAGTAGCTTTAAAATCATATCTCAATTCAGAAAATTATGACTAGGAAAGGGAGAGTTAAGAAATAGAGGCAATTATTTCAGAAGTGGAGAAAGGAAAAGAATGCTCTCAAACTCAGGACCCTAAGGAAACGATGACAGAAATTCAGGATGCGAGTATTAATTGGTGTTTTAAGGACTAATTCGGCTTTGGTCAAGTAGCATTTACATGATAAATAAGTGTAGTATATGTCCTTCCGACTGATGTGAAGACGAGCGCACCCAGTCGAACCTAGGACTCTATTATAAACAAAGGGACTAGATAAAAACCCTTAGAATTAGGCAAAATTTAGGGCTGCTAAATATAGCAAAATATCGACCGATCTAATTATGGAAATTATGTGTATATATACACCTGAAGTACTGCAAAGATGGAAGTTTTAGGGTAGATAAAAAGATGATTTAGAAACTGATATTTGTTGATGATGGCTATACAAATTGATAGGCATAAGAGCACTCTTTTCGGTTTCCAGTTTAAAATCTAGCAACGCCAAAAGATAAAACAGGGATAAAATTTGTATAGGAACGAGGTTGGCAGTTTAAAGTTTAATGCAAAATACAATTTTGGTGGTTACACCATTGAGGTATGACTGAATAAAGTAAATTTAGAGGAACTGAACCTAGGAAAAATTATAAAAGTAAAGATGTACATGGTTGCTCAAGATTCGGGGTTTAGTTAAGAGGGATACTATTCTTAGTAAGAAACTAGGATGTGGTTTTGAAACCCCAGGAGGTACTATTGATTCATTTCTAAAAGTCCATATGGAATTTATTAAGAAAAAGGTAGTGCAGACCCATAGTATTTGAACAAATAAAAAAAAATAAACCAACAAAACTAAAAAAAAAAACGATAAAAGTAAACCAGCAAACACCCTCAGCACAAGAAGAACGACTACGCACATGATCTAACACTACGAGCACGACTGGGCTGACTAGCACGACTGGGCTAACTAGAAACGACGAAGTATAAATTCTGTTAATATAAGTATAAATTCAATCGGGGTTGCTCACGATTCGATCTCCGGAAAGTCACCTCGCCAGGTCGCTTAGGAATTTCGACAGTTATCATCCCATGAACAGATTTTTGAGTACGTAAAAACGTTTTTGGATGCAACTTCCTCAGAAGATAACGACTTTAATGGTCAAATGCGTTCATAGATAAGACCCTACGAGTTTTTCAGAACAAACCGTAGTTCTTAAGAAGAACTCTGTCTCTCAAGAGACAGATAACTACAACACGTATCCTGAATATCACCAACTAGGATACCTAATGCAGTTCTTCGGTATCGAGTCACAAAAATAACTTTAAATCCTGTCTAGTTGAGACCGAAACAGATCTACATTGGCCTCTATTCCATTATGATAACTATTTTACTCATGCCCCAAATGGGAGTCAATGGCCAATCACATTTCAATGATTTTTATTTACAACCAATCACAGTAGTGTTTGACCTAGAATTTACCAACTAAAGTTCATCATAATAAAGAAAGCTCCTCCTTTTCAATATTCTAAATAGATCATAGCATTATTTTGCTGTGACTGACTCTCTAAGAAACACGGCTACCAGATTGTATAGATAATGCATGAATGTCAGCAGAAAGCGCATGCGAGAGATAATATAAAAACATTTGTGACAATTGATTATACCACAAAAAAAAGAAACCACTGTTTGCACTTTCTTAAAAGAATTATGTTCCAGGAAATGACGTAGCAGAAAAATATAATTGACATATTTACATCACAGGACATCAGAAATTAATTAATACCTTAACGTTGGTTATAAATTTCTGCACAAGGGTGCATTCTTAAAACATTGCGGTCCTTTGGCAATAAATAATATTATTAAATAATATTATGTTTGCAGTGATGAACAATAGAAGCAAATGAAGCGCACCAATCGTCTCTTTTTTGTTTTCAATCATCGCCGTTAACATTAAATGTATAAATATTTTAAAATAACTATAGTTAAAAAATGATTTGTAAGTAAACAGCTTAATTTTATTCGTTAAATAGTCCTAACAAATGCCAATCTTGATTTCCAAATTCTCTAAATAAACTCACTCCTCACTTTGTGAGTCGTGAATTTATCGATAATTTGGAGATCACTCGTGGCATTACTTATTTTTTAACTAACTCACTGGCACTATCGAACTCGTAGGTTCATGGCCGCGCGGATAT
The DNA here is from genome assembly GCA_030220185.1 of Diploptera punctata. Taxonomy (NCBI): domain Eukaryota; kingdom Metazoa; phylum Arthropoda; class Insecta; order Blattodea; family Blaberidae; genus Diploptera; species Diploptera punctata. The sequence continues at coordinate 12,529 of JASPKZ010009192.1, forward strand.
AAGCTCTGAATTCAACCATAAACTGTGCCAATATTTTCTAATCATCCCCTGTATAATCAACATCCATCAAATCATAGTTATTATTATTGTAATTATTATTATTATTAATATTATTATTATTCCACCGCTGTGGTCTATAGGTAGCGTGCTGTATTGTCACGCAGCGGGCCCGGGTCCGATCCCCGGCCGATACAGTTTTCCTTGGTGAGGTTTTTATCGGTGTTTTTCCTCACCTGTAAGACAAATGTCAGGAAAACGTTAAGGCACAAACGGTCCCCGAAATCATATGGCCATCATCATCATCCTTATCATCATCATCCTTCACCGGTGTGGAAAGCAACGGGAAGCTACCACCTACAATTCCCTAGTAAAGCTGCAGGCATAGCTTGAAAATGCTATGATTGCAGTGAATGACCTGCCTTTGGGCAGAATTACTATGGATGGATTATTATTATTATTATTATTATTATTATTATTTTAAAATTAAAATAACCCTATAATACCCCTTGTACATATGTGTGACATCGGGAATATATCACATTATTTCCACAATAAATTAATATTTACCGCGAATGCCTGTTATGTAACAACCTTAGGAAAGCATTTGATTTCGCTACAACTAGGTCTGCATGTTGTGTAACTTTTAAGCCGTAACTAGAGTAACATTAGGTTTTTAACTGTTAAGGGTTTAGTTAATTTAAGGTTATTTATCGTTTTGCTTGGAATTAAATTTTATACACGTCTATTGTATGTATATTCAAATGTCAGTGGTTCGCCCAACTCGGATCGTTGTGGATGGGGGTTCGCGAGTGGAGAAAGGTTGGGAACCGCTGTTTTAGAATACGAGTATAATGTATTCTGTTCACAATACTAGCGATAGATATCCCGAAAGTAGGTTATCAGACATTTACAGGAAAGTTGACTGTAATAACAGTATACTGGTATGGTGTAGTGGACTGCACTCTACTCTGGAGAACTAGAGGTCCACAGTTCGATTCCTGGTTCACACATTAATTTTTCTTTTCACAATATCATTATAATATTATAGAGCGATCCATGATAATGTCATACCTAGGTAAAAATTTTGAAACTGACGCAGAAATAATTTTGTTCATGTAGTATATATCTGTAAATATCAACTTTTGTAATTCTATAAGAAAATGTTTCAAATGTGCATTATTTTAATCTAATAATAGCGGTAGAACGTGCCATATTCCAAACCTGAAAAAATACGCAAAATTGTACCAGTTACTTGTTTAATGATTTGGTCGTATGAATACATTTTATTTTACAAAATATTTTTTTAAAACATACTTCGGTCCTCCTTGGTCGTAAATGAAATAATATTAGTTGTATTCTAATATTCTATATACCTTTATTTTACAAAATATTTTTTTAAACCATACTTCGGTCCTCCTTAGTCGTAAATGAAATAATATTAGTTGTATTCTAATATTCTATATACCTTAAATGTGTCCTATAGTTGTTAACTGTAAGTTATAGTCAGTCAGTCACAGAAAACGGATGAACATTACTGTACACAACATAATAATTGATGGATTAAAATTTCCTCTTGGATTCTACGTTGTCGGTATATAGCTAACAAAAATGTATTCATGACATTTTTTTGTAAAGTCATTATTTTTCCCGCTGGAGTCCCGTGACTGGCTGACTTTTTGTCCCCTCATTTATATTGCTAATACGCATGACGCAGTCAGTTGCTTGCTGGACTCTGCTGTGTATTAACATACACATGGTTTAGGAAATCTGGTAGACTGTTCGGCTCAGCTGTTTCATAAAATAATTACTGGCCCTTCTTTTGTGACACTTTGAGCTAAAAGGCAGACAGCGGAATGATTTAAATGTAGAGTAATTCCATGAATATGTCATACCGATGTGAAAATTTTGAAATTGGCGCAGGAGTAATTTTTTCGATCAGATATACTCTTTTACAGATGAAATTTTCTGATTCTAGAAGGTAATGTTTGAAATACTGATTATTTTGTTTCTAAAATTAATAGTAAAACATGACATTCCCAAACCTGAAAAAACATGCAAAATTAAACAAAATTTTGTTTTACGATTTTACTGTATAAATTTCTATTGTTTCACCGACTCTTTTGTTATACCATATTTCGGTCCTTCCTGGTGGTAAATGTAATACTAACAATTGTATTATAATATTCTAGATAATTAAAATGCGCCCTATAATTATTAAGGGTAAGCTACAGTCAGTCACATAAAATATACAACAATTATTGTACACAATACGATAATTGACGGATTTAAAATTTCCTCTGGGATTCTAAGTTAAAGAAAATTATATTTTTATTAGTGGCATTTAAAAAATGCCTTATTATGCGAATCATCAATATGTCTTCTCTTCATATCCTGGTTTAGGCAAGAGTTGCCTGTTCCGTTCTTCAATATGTAACTAGAGTATTGTGTACTGAAATTAAAAACAAGTGTGTGCAGATCTTACGTGTTGAATGTGTGAGTGGGAGTCCTTGAACTTCAAAAGGTTCTCGCTTTAGTTTGACCTTTGACATGCCATGTGTGTCGTATTATCGGGGATCCACAGTGTGATGTTGCCACAGTTCCATTATTGTGCTAGCGTTATTGGAAACCAACAGAGTGAAACCATGAATGACAAAGCTGTACTATGTGCGCCAGATGGGAACAGTCAGTCATAAAGTAAGACTTTGCGCATTGTAAGATATTTCTATCAATTGTTTAGTTTAAAAATGGAACTCATGTCAGCAATATAATTTGTAATCAATTAGTTTGAAATAATTATAACAGATTTTTCCACATTTAAATAAACATTTTAATAATTTATTTACTGTACTTTTTCGTTAATTTTTTTCAGTCTTTAAAGTTGAGACCCGTGAAAGTTAATTTTAGTGTTCTGGAATGAACACTTCAACTTCCATATCGGCATTGTTATTTATTCCAATGGTTCAATCTATTAACAGTATCAGATAAATTTTCATCAGTTAATATGGATGTAATAAAATTATACTCATACTAGGCACATTTAACTATAGAGAAGGCCCTTTGTTGTTCAGAAGTTAATTTTTTTTAATTTGTGAAATTTAAAATGATACATGGTAGCCAAGTTCAATAAATTACACTATTTATTTAATCTTTTTTCAGCATATCAAATTGTACATTTCATATACATGATACAAGGAGTGAAGTTCTTTATTCATATCAATATTATCGCTTTTTATCTAATCCACGCATAGCAATTCTGCCCGAGGGCAGGTCTTTTACTGCAATCATAGCATTTTCATGCTATGCCTGCAGCTTTACTAGTGAACTGTAGATGTGGTAGCTTCCCGATGTTTTCCACACCGGTGAAGGATGATGATGTCCAAATGGTTTCGGGGCCGTTTGGGCCTTAATGTTATCCAGACATTTGTCTTACAGGTGAAAAAAAATCCTGATACAAAACCTCACCCAGAAAAACTGTTCCGACCTGGGATCGAACCCGGGCCCGCTGCGTGACAAGGCAGCACGCTACCTCGAGAACACAGCTGTGGACTTATCTATTATAATTTCATATAATTTTGTAATATTTGTATAATCACAATATTAAAGTCTTAATAAAATTCAGATATGTCAGTCAGTCACAGAATGTAGTCAATCAGTCACACATCACATATTAGGTTATAACTCTGGACTTAATTGTGATTTTTGTTTCGTGTTTATTTTGAGAATATAACTTGAAATGTGTCCTCCAAACGGTAATTTGGAAAATTGAATCAAGGATCACATTTCAGAGAATGATGCAGATGAACATGTTAAGCTGCATGATGAGTTGACATGTATGCCAGTCAGTCACACATACTTTGATAGATAATAAATAGCACTCTTTTTCTTCAAAAGTTGTATATTTAAGTACAGTCTTAACCACAAATTATTCCTCTATCATATCACGTAGATAACACCCCTAATTTCAATCAATTGTAATATATATGTAACCATTTTGCTGCAAACGTGTATTGTAAATGTCAGTCAGTCACATATGGAATTGCTCTATAATACTGTTACCTGCCTCACATTCCAAACAATATTTAACATTAACATATCTTCCTATTGCATTCTATAACACAGTATGACTCAGAACAAACCCATCATCTTCCTTCACGGATTATGTCTTTGCCTGTTCTGATCTCACATCTGTTTAGCTCAGCTCTTTCTTGGTCTTCCTACCGATCTTGGTCCTCCAGCATTATACATCATAGACATATTTGGTATACTATCCTCTATCGTTCTTTGCATATGTTCAATTCAATTGTTCCTGTGTTTTTCTATTTGTTGAAGAAGTGGTTGTACTTTTAGTTCCTCTCTAATATTCTCATTTCACTATGTTCTTCTCTTGTACAACCTTTCACAGCCCGTAGGAATCTCATTTGCGCTGCCTGAATTTTACTTGTTTCGGTTTTCTTTCAGTACTCTGGCCTCACTTCCATACATCACCACTGGTAGCGCCATCGTTGAGTAAAATCTTATCTGCGTTCTCACTTTGTTCGTCCGTGTTCGTCTGATTGTTCCACAAATACGTTGAGATTTCTGCACGTTCTTATTTATATCTTGTTCTTCTTCATAAGTTATATCCATCCATCCATTGTAATTCTACCCGAGGGCAGGTCTTTTACTGCAATCATAGCATTTTAATGTTATGCTTTGCAGCTTTACTACAGAATTATTAGTGTGGTACTTTTTTTATTTAAGAGCCCCACCACCATCCCCCTGGGTTTCCTTGGGCTTAATGCCCATATCCCCAGGTCTGCTCTTGTCCCTATTTATTTTATAGGGTAGTTTCTTTATTTAATTAATTATACTTTACAGAGTGCGGCTAGTTGAAACTTAATCTAAGGTGTTTACAGTTATATTACATTATGGTTTCTTAATCTAATTTTGTTTCTAATACAATGTAATAATAATATACATAAGATGGAAGTATTAAACTTATATCAATTATTAGTGTGGTAGCTTCCTGTTGCTTTCCACACCGGTCAAGGATGATGATGATGATGATGATAAGGATGGTGATGATGATGATGGCCAGATGATTTTCTGGGACCCGTTGCGCCCCAAGTATCCTGATATTTGTCATACAGGAAAAATCCCGAAAAGCTCCCAATAAGGAGCCTGTCCCGACCGTGAATCGAACCGCTGCGTGACACCGCTTGAGACCACAGCGGAGGACATAAGTTATATGGCAACCCAAATATTGGAAGTGTGGAACCTGTTCTTCTGTTCTACAACATATCACAGCCCGTAGGAAGCTCATTTCCGCTTCCTGAATTTTACTTTTTTCTTTTCCCTTCAAGGCCCAGAACTCACTTCCACACATCGCCACTGGTAGTGCCATTGTTGAGTAAAATCTTATCTGCGTATCCTTTCTTACTTTTGTTCCTCAGTGTTCGTCTGATTGTTCCACAAATATGTTGATAGTTCTGCATTTTCTTATTTATATCTGGTTCTTCTTCATGAGTTATATCGCAGCCCAAATACTGGAAGTGTGAAACCTGTTCCAACACTTTATCTTCTATTACTAATTTTGTTCTTACTGGGTACTCTCCAATGGAACGCCATTACATTAGTTTTTAATTTTGAAATTATCATATTATATTTCTTACATATATTATTTAATCGATAGACAGCTTTTTGTAGCCGACCTCTCTGTCAAAAATTAATACTATATCATCTGCAAAACATAGGCCTAATACATTTAATATTTTATTTCGTCAAATATTTAATCCCTTATGAACTAATTGTTCCTATTAATCAAGAATGTCGTCTAAATACATATTAAAAAGCATTGGGGAAAGGTTACACCCCTGTTTTAAACACATTAGTTCTAATTTCGTCTGTTAATTTTCCATTTACTATTTTGTTTTCTACTTCCTTCAACCGGGCAAATAATATCTGCAAGATAGTGATCTCAATTCTTCACTCCCTAAATAGTTTTAAAAACTTCCTTCCTACAAAATTAAAACAAATATTTGTACAGACCCTTATAATGCCACACTTCGACTACTGCGACATATTACTGACTAATCTGACAGACTACAGCGTGCTCATAATGCTTGCATTCGATTTGTATTCAATCTCCGTCGTTATGACCGCGTGTCTTCTTCATTTCACACCTTATCATGGCTACGCCAAAACGACTGAAGAACTCTACATTCACATGTTTTTCTATTCCAAATCCTGCACACATATTTACCAAGTTATTAATCAACACTTTTCAAAGTTTCTTCTAGGAAAACTAGAGGAAAAACATCCAATAGGCAGACTCAGAATGAGGTGGGAGAATGACATTAACTATGATTTGAGGGAAGAGGATTATACACAGGATGATTGGGAAACACTAACTCAGGATAGGGATATATGGAGAGTTTATATCTTTTGGCCATGGACCCATGGGTTATAAAGTGGTTTTTAGTTTCTTGGCTAGTCAAGGAAACTATATTGAGTAAAATTATTTTGTAGGGAAGTTTCTTGGTAATAAAGTATTTTGGGAATACATTTTTTTTAAGTGCATTGGGAAATATGTCTACCAAATCCTGAAAAAAAGTGTAATAAATATAAATATTAAATTAAAAACGTAAATAATATCTACTTTTAAATGCTTATATTTACATATATTATTTTTTTACAGATGAAGAAATTGGAGGGAAAGATGGAATGAAGAAATTTGTACACACTTGTGAATTCCTAGCTTTGTACATAGGTTTCGCTATTGGACGAGGGCTTGCTCACACAGAAAACATTTTTCAGATTGTTTATGGAGAAAGAAGCATTTGGTGTAAGTAACACAACCTTTATTAGAGCATTTAACGCTACTAACTCACTGGCACATCTAACCCCTAGGTTCATGGCCGCGCGCACACAAGCCCTCCATACATCCCTATCCTGAACTAATATTTTCCAATCATCACCAGTTTAATCAACATCCCTCAAATAATGGTTAATGTTATTATCCTATCTCATTTTTGGTCAATCAACTGGCGTTCCCTCTGGTTTTCCTACAAGAAGCTTCGAGCTAGAAAGTCCTCTAATCGGTTCTCCGGCGGGCACTACTTCAGTGAATCCATGGCAATAATTACAATAGTGATACTAATGATAATGATGATGATGATGATAATAATAATAATAATAATAATAATAATAATAATTTGTCAAGTATAAAAAAGCATAGTGGACTGATACGGATCTCAATAGACATCTAGTAATCTTCTAAGCGATCGACCTTGGCTTTATGTCCCGGTTGCGTAGTAATTTTATATATAAAAATGAATGTTTGTTTGTTCTTACTTTATGCGCGGCCATACCGTTGATCCGATTGTGAAGGGGCTTTTTGCAAACGATTCAGGAGATTCCCGGGATGAACCCAGGCTATACAAGAGTTGTGATACTCAACTCCTACACCCTTAAAAATAGTCCTTTGTAGTGAAAAACGTAAAAAAGTAGCTCTTTGGACGCTTAAATGGCTTACGTTGCCTATACCATAACAAATACACAAAATTAATGTACACAGAATTGAATATCTCAAAACGCTCTACAAAATATGTCCGCTACAGCATATCTTACGGATAACTCACAATAACCATTTTTGTCTTTCAATGTTGCCAAGAAGATCGAGACAAGTACGTAGATACCTATGCAAGCATAACTGCACATGACGGGTATTCTTTTACGGATAACTCACAATAACGAATTTTGTCTTTTAGCTTATTTATATCAAGAAGATCTAGATGAGTAGATTCCCGAGCAACACCGGGTAAACAGCACGGGGTATCTAAAAATAATTACGATACATTTTTTTGCCAATTCCTTATTTAACTAGACATAAAACACATTAATTTTCGTCTTTCAGCTCATTTATGTCAAGAAGATCGGGATAAGTAGATTCCCGGGCTACGCCGCGTAATCAGCACGGGGTATCTAAAAAATATAAATTTATAATTATGTTTCCTTTTACTTATTCAACTAAGCATAACATCACATTAATTTTCGTTTATTTAGGCGAAGCAGTGCACGCCGGGTATTAGCTAGTTTAATATAAAATTTGACTGAGTTTGTTATTCTTCCACCGTGTAATCTCCATTTGTTTATATAAATTTATATTTTTCTAATAAAAGAATATAATATAAATTTTGATAACATTTCTGTCTTTGTTTCTATGATCTTGCCGTGTTTTTATTTTACTGATGTCCTCGTGAATTTTATCTCTGCTGCAGTGATGGGTTTATTTCTTGGCTATTCTATGCCATCATTCCACCTTTGAAAATTCGATCGGAGAACAAGTGGCTTCTTGCGTCATGTTGGTCAATGTTATAATAGGGAGTGGATGTTTAGTTCCTAAAGTTAAGATTGGAACATGGTATAGCGATAAAATTAAAGTAATAATTCTTTATATCCGAAAAACTGATTTCATTTTACACGCTTTATATTAGCTTGACCTGTATACATCTATCTAAGTAACTGAATCTTTTAACGCCATTTTCACCCACTTAAAGTAATTGGATCGAATTGAAACGTTGTATACTTGTAAAAGACCCGTGACAATACAATAATTATATTGTGTTTCTAAAATCATGGCCAGAATGATCAGAAAATAAAAAAAAGTGTCTTTGTATCTATGTAACGGAATTTTTTAACACGATTTTCATCCATGTAGAAACATTGGATCGACTTGAAACTTTGTATACTTTTAAACGACCAGTGACAATACAATAATTTCATATTTTGTTTCTAAAATCCTGGCCAGAATCGTCAGAAAAACAATGAAAACTGGTATAATAGGTTGCGGACTTGTCGACAATTTAGTCAATGGTTGTAAGAAATCAGTTGGTAGAGCTGTACACTCTAGTGGTATATAATTTCAGTAATCCATGGTCGCTGGTTCAAATCCGGCTGGGAGGTTGTTTTAGAAGTGTATTACTTTTAGCTCATACTACAATAGAATCGAATTTAAAGATATTTACATTTTTATCTTATTCTGTAAAATATTAAAACTAAAAAAATATATATATAATAGTTTTAAAAAAACTAAAACAACACGCTTTATTAGAAAAGCAATCTAAAAAAATGAAAAAACAATTAATTTCCAACACGCTTGGGATAAATAATTTTACCATCAAAAGCGTGGGGTGCTCTTTATCAATTCATATATTAGATAATAAACAGATAATGGTAAAATTAAAGTCTCTAAGAAGAAAATGTAAAAATCGTTAAAAGCGTGAGGTGCTTTTTATGGCTTTTACGTTTTCTTCTTAGAGACATTACTTTTACCAATATCTGTTTATTATCAAATATATTGATTGATATAGAGCACCACACGCTTTTGATGACATTTTTGTCTGTAAATAACTCTAGTTATATTCTAGATGGGTTGGAGATGATTATTTTGTTGACTACATTAAATATATCCCAAGCGCGTTGAAAATTAACATTATTTTTCATATCTTAGTTCTGTGTTCTAATAAAGCGTGTTGGTATAGCTTTTTAGTTTCAATTTTTAGTTTAATTGATTGCCATAAACTGGAATCCCATGAAAATTTTATTGCTTACGATATTTTTAGTGTCTAGGAACAGTTAAGTCTCGTAGACTGCGATGGGCAGGACATGTTGCCCGTATGGGGAATGAAAGACGTGCATGGAAGCTTCTTGTAGGAAAGCCAGAGGGAAAACGCCCAGTTGGTAGACCAAGAATGAGGTGGGAGAACAACATTAACTATGATTTGAGGGAAGTAGATTATACAGGGGCTGATTAGAAAACATTAAAAAAATCTAAAAAAATACTCCGGGCCGTATTAGAACCAATTACCTGTGGTTTACTCAAATTATATATCACTACCAACTGAGCTACCAGATAATATAATAACAAATTCTTACAACGATGGACTAAAAAGTCGATACGTCCGCAATCTATTATACCGATCTTTATTTTTTATGTCCTGATGATCCTGGCCAGGATCTTAGAAAACATTTATGAAAGTATTGTATTGTCATTTGTCCGTTTCAAGTATACAAAGTTTCAAGTCGATCCAATGTTTTTAAGTGGGTGAAAATCGTGTTGAAAGATTTCGTTAAATAGATAGATAGACAGATACTGGCCAAGTTAATATACAGCGTGTAAAAAATTCAGTTGATTGGATATAAAGGCTTACTACATTAATTTTATCAGTGTGCTTTTTTTTGCGAATACTCCAGGTTGTCTTTCGACATTCTGGGTGTTCTCTCCTGGCATGGCGTACATGTAACCCACTTCCGAGGTTGGGGCGCCTGGAAAGCGGGGTTACGCTGCCCCGATGATATGATGGGTGATGATGATGATGGTGCGCCAGGAGAGTCCTTAATCCTAAACTTAATCTAAGATGAATATGAATGATGATGATTGAGATGGCCATATGATTCCGGGGACCGTTTTGGCCTTAAAGTTTTCCTGACATTTGTCTTACAGGTGAGGAAAGCTTTCACCCAGAAAGCTGTTCCGACCGCGGATCGAACCCGGGCCCTCTGCGTGACAAGGCAGCACACTACCTCTAGACCACTGCGGTGGACTCACTATGCTATGCTGCAATCTTAATTTTAGAACCTAAAAATGCGCCCCCTAATGATAGCACATGTTCCAGCTACAGCCAACAAGTTTACTCACATATCAGGAGATTATATCCCAGGAGTGCACCTACATTAGTGGGAAGTTAGGGTGAGTTAGTACATCATATACACTGCAACCACTGATTCTCCGGCCTTGACGTTTTCACGACAGTGTTGCCGATATGGATATTCCGTGGGAATTGCCGCATTATGTATGCGGTTACCAGACATACAGCTAACAACATATCAGCAATTTCAAAACTTACTAGCGCGCTATAGCTGCGTCAAGAGAGGTGATTGGTTGTGGCAGTCATCTACTCTCACGACAATCATTTTTTTGTTGGCAGTATAGGGCGAATTCTCCCTTTACCCCTCGCATATACAAACTTCAGAGCCGGAGATATGGCGGCTCGGGTTATTTGTTAGAGTTTTTTTATACTCGTATAACTTGACTACAATGTATGATCAATGACTAATACATATTTTACATTGCAAATATGGTGATTTTAGATTACTTTGAGCTCAACTTCTCACTTCACTTTAAGGAATTTTTCACATTTTTGGAGGAAAAATAAACATTTATATCTCACTCGGGTAATTATTCACTTACTCCAAAAATAAATTGTAAGTTTTTTTATTTGAATTTATGTATGTGGCATATTGCCATAGAATTCCCTTTTCCTTAACAGTCTATGGTCCACATATACGTAAAAATTGGGTGATCCAAGACTGTGACATAAAGAAATGTAGCATTAGGGATACAGTGTTCGGTCTGTGTAGTCAAATATAAAAGTACCTTGTTCCGATTTCAAGTTGTTTTGCTTTTAATAATTACGTTTAATTCTTGATCCTCGCTACGTTAAAAATGTTACATCACGAAGTCTTACGTCAGTGATAAGTAAATATAAAGCTTCAGTCAATATCAGACTGTTTTTTCAAAACTCTTAAGCTAATTATATGTTAAGGTAACTTAACTCAGTTCTTCCATTAATTATCTTATCATAACTTTAAAATTTTATCTGCTACGTATATTGTACACGCTGACATATTCCTGCCTGCAGGAGGTATGAAATAAATAACTCCAATATATTTGCAAATTTCATATAAAATGTTTGGCTATTCTATCATAATCATCATCATCCGGTATCATGAGAGCTGCCGCCGACTTCCGGAAACCAAACGCCATTCCTGTCTGTCCATCCATTGATCTTCCTCCATTCCTCTGATATTCATAGCTGCTTGTACCCTTCTATCCAAGTTTTCTTCGGTCTTCCTCTCTTCCTCCTTTCCATTTGGATCCATTCCATAACAATTTTTGGCAATCTTTGCTCTGGCATTCTTTTGACATGACTATACCACTGTAATCTTTTTTTTTCTATAATATCTATGATGTCCGGCTCCTCTTGTACTCCCATAATTTCCCTTATTTCGTATTCTGTCCATTCTAGATTTTCCAGGTGATCTTCTTAAAACATCCATTTCTGTACTTAAAATTCTTTTCATTTCCCTGGTAGGAATTTGCCAGACTTCAGCACCATATGTTAAAATGCTCTGAATTATGGTTTGATATATATGTAATTTTCAATTTTTTGTAATATTTTTGCTCCACAAAACAGAGTTTAAAGCATTTATTGCTTGTTTTGCTTGTGCGTTTCTATTTTTAATTTCCACTGTGTTATCGCCTGAATGGTCTAATTTTGTTCCTAAATAAGTGCATTCAATACTAGGTTTTAATTCTTCTCCATTGTTGAAATTTATATTTTCCATTTATTCTCCGATACACAGGCATTTAGTTTTCTCAATGTTTATATAAAGTCCCCATTTTTCATATTCTTCTTTTAGCTTTTAGCCATATATTCTATGACATCGTGGTCTTGTGCTATTCATACCTGGCCATCTGCAAAATTTAGTGAATATACATGTCTATTTTGGATAGGTATGCCCATTTGTTGATATTTTTTTTCTCCAGTCTCTTAGTACTCTTTCCAGATAAATTTTAAATAGAAATGGAGATAAACTGCAACCTTGCCTTAAACCTCTTGTAGTAGTAAATCCCTTTGTTATATGATTTCCAACTTTTATTTTCGAAATATATCCTTCGTATAATGCTTTCATAGCTTCTACTAATTTTTTCGTAATGTTAGAATTGTCTAAAGTTTCTCAAAACATTTTCTGGGGAATACTATCATATTCTTTGGTTAAATCGACAAAAAGCAAATATAAATTAAAGAAAAAAAGGATTATAGGCGCCGTATGATGCAGATTATAATCGGGGATCCGTGAGAAAGGATAGTAGTCCCACTGTTGGGCGACTTGTGAACAAAAGGACTGTAGTCGGGTTAGGTTTTAATTAGTCCAAGGATATGGGTTCCTGGACAGTTGTGCTCCGGACTAGATGGGTTCAGGGTTCGTAGAACAATGGACTAAAATCTCGGGAATCCGTGAGGAAAGGATGTTCACTTGGGAAAAAACAGTAGGCCCAGTGTGATGTCTTGAAATTGACGATGCACTTTTATTGTCACTTGAATTACATTCGTCGTATTAGACGACGAGTTTGACGAGAAGGCTGTTGGTGGGTCAGAATTAGTAATGGTTGTAACACTCAACCAAGCGATGTAACTTAACTGTACTCTGACTGCTGTACTGACAGCACTGACTGCTGAACTGACAGCACTGACTGCTGAACTGCCTCTAACTGTCGAACTAACAGAACTGAACTTTCGCTATGTAATGCCATGTGCCCTGCACCGGCACATTCCCTCGTTGCTACTCCTCGCAACCGACACACTAAGTTTCGCTTAGTAAAATATATTTATTAATTCTGGGTGGGCCGGCATTAGTCCCTTCCACCAAAAGTCTTATCGTCTCACAAACGGTGTATATGTTATACTAATTTTGATTGGTAAATTTTTACCTTAAGGGCGTTAATCGTGGGTGTTAAACTTAGAAGTTTGTGGCCTCGTTCCCTCCCTTTAAATTAGTTACCTCATCATATAAAATTTTCAGGTTGCCAAATGGAGTGGTCCTTAAGGGCGCGGCTATCTACTGTCGGCATCTACCTTACGCCGCAAAGAAGTCACCCGCTGTTAACGACATGTACTGGTTGAAATTAGTTTGGGGATAACTCTTTCCACAAGTTACCTAGGAAAATCCAATTGCTAGTTTGTGACTTCCCAGCCTTTTGTAAGAAGTTTTTGGGCTTAGCATTGTTATAGCAAGTTGATAATAGAGCAGTCTAGTAAATCCTCTTGACAAAAGAAACTGCAGACTTTTTCCCCATTGTATAAGGGCTTAAGGATCCATTGTATGATGTTTACTAATTTCGTTCCCTACAATAGCAAGGGTCCAGGTATATGACTGGCGCTAATTGCTTGGTACTACTGTTTTATTTATTGCCTATCAAATTATTTTGTGGTAGGTTATATCATTTTAATTTTGTTACTAATGAATTCCTACTTTCATTACAATTCGTTTTGAATATACATATGCCCTAATTCTGATGATAATTACGGGTTCATAAATTATTCACTTTGATGAAGGTACTTATTTTACTGAAATAAGAGGCTGAGCGAATGACTTGTCACAAATTGGCCCGCTTTTTATTTAAGTAATTTTGAGGCTTTGAAATTAATTAAATGAGAAGCACTCTCGTTTTTTTTTTCGTTACATAATAAATTATAATTTTTTTTTTTGGCTCCAACCCTACCTGTTTTGTTGGGACTGGGTGGTTGACTTACATATTTGAAGTCTCAATGACAAAGACAATACATCATCAACGTTTGTAAACATACATTAACACGCTTATCGTACTAAGAAATCTTCTTTCCTGAAATAACATTCATGAGCATAATACATACAATACATATACAATACAATAACTACAAATTGATGCTTATCATATTAGGTAGTGTCTAAAAATCACTGCCTTTACTATGTGTATCATTTTCTTCCATTAATGTAACACTACGCGGTGTTGTTAACGACAGCACTTATAATGGATTATAGAAATCTCACGGCACTTTTTTTTTCACTTTTAATTTTCATGTTGTCACACGCGCAATGTCATCACTGTTTCGTGAACTTTCTTTCTTAACCTGATTATATTTACATTAGGTATACATAGCATAGATCAGTACTGTAGCCAGTCATTTATTTTTTTTTCAATGTACTTCGATTATGGATTTGATTTTGATTATAAAAAAAATCGATTAGATAATATAAAATATATTAGCGGTGGATCTGTGCACCTAATAAATTGTCTTAATTCTTATTATTTATTAACTGTCTATTATTTCCATGTTCTAATGACATACAATGTCTAAAATATTGGTTTGACAAGGGAACAATAGAATCATTAATTATTTCCCATTTAATTAGGTATATATTATACTTTACAATTATTTATATGTATAAGAAATTTACTTTCAATCAATCAGTGTTTTTAAACTACCGACTCGTCTAGAAGTCGTTATCCATATTTTCAATATCATTTACGTATCTTGTGTCATATTATTCGACATTCATAGGCGCCTCGCCATCATATGGAATATTATTAATATTCACGATTTATTATTTATTTATTTAAATATGGGATAATTATCCTCGTTACTGCGTTTTATAATTTCCTTTGGCATCATAAGAACAGGATTTAAATTAAGCATAATTAATTCGATCATTTATCAGTCGAACAACATTTATACCATCGCGCGTAAAAATAAAATATATCTCGAATACAAAGTTTTACACGTCAGCATCGCTGTCCCCGCAGCGTGATGACCATTTCGTCAAACATTATATCGTCATCAGTAAAATGACATCCATTGTCAGCAGCGCTTATCTGTCAGCGTTGATGACCTTCTTCACGAAGTATTTATCATCATAATTAATCAATATTTCTCAATAGAATAAGTAATATCGGGTCTCCATGCCCGCAAATATTACTTGAATAACACGTAGTACACGCATAAGTAAGGTGACTTCTCGAGTCGCCATATCATAATTATCAAACCTTGCATATATTAATAAACGATTTTACGCGCTTTATCGCTTTATTCTGTCTTTCGACTTTCAATTGAAATTGCCTAATGCTTAAATCCCTTGTTGCATACACTTAATGCCATTAGTTATAATCGTCGTCATCCTTAACGAGGGAGGGCCCCTTTTTTTTTTTTTTTTTAATAAATAAATGAATATATTCAATGATCTTTGATTGACATTTTACTTTGGCCTATCTCCTTATCGTTTTATCGATCAAGACTTCAAGTTTATTTAAGATGTAGATAATCATTCTAACATTGAAAATATGTAGCGTTCTCAACTAGATCGCGTCGGCAATGCTACCTTTATACATATACAATTTGATTTAAATTGAAGATATTTAAATATATCGCTAGGTTATTGTTATCGTATACGGCGTTTAATTGATTTCATTCAATATTTATAGTTCACAGATCCACTAGGTCCGAACTTCTAATGGAATATATTTTCATTCCCAGTACATTTATCGTGAGACAGTATTATATGTTATATGCCCACTGTGGTGCATATATATTTTAATAGTTGCATAGGCTATATGTCTTAAAGTGACTAATTATTTTCTTTATCAAATTACTATCTAACAAATTTTAACATAAGAAGTTAGATCATAGGAACTGTCATGAACGTGTGCCCGCTACTCGTTTTTTTTAGGCATTATAATGACGTTTAATATTTTAATTAATATATCGGTTTTCTTAATCCATTATTTTACAACGTTCATGCAAGAACTAACATTATATATCCACATTCTCTATATTCTACGTTTCCTCATTTACTACTCACTTCTATTTGTTATTGTTGCATAATAATGTCTCCGATTCCTTTTAATATGTCCTGGGTTCGATCCCGATGACTGTCTACCTGTACTTCCTCAGTTATTGAGTCTGTCTTTCATTGATTTCATCTTCGAGCTCGTGCAAAATTACTAGGCTCTTATCAAAATTATCTACCCTATTAAACTTCCCTTTTGACTCTAATCTGTAAGTTCTGGGAAATATACCATACTTTCCTCTAATTCTAGGGTCATTTCTGTTCAAAGCGGCTTTATTATTTATTATTTCGATCTGAGATTCGCGGGTTATGACCGACTCAACATCTAGATCGTTCGTGATCAACATGCTTGCAAAGATATTATTTGCAATCACCTTGATCGACGGTTTGTCTCTGCCACGTATTTTTATGGACCAAGGATTGTCTGTTTCCATGTCTACAAAGTACTTTAAATAATATTCATTTTTTACTTTCGAGTTTATTTTACCCTTGTATCTAGTACAATGTTCGTCTACCTGTACATCATTCAATCTGTTTTGGGTGGCTACCTGGGAACTTTTAATACCTATGTCACTCGTACAAGCTTTAGTTGTTACTTCAGGCATTCCTTGCTTCATAATTACATCAGATTTTTCACATAGTATGTTATCATTCATACTCTCACTCAAAGACACTGATGCATTGTTTTTCAATTCTATACCCTCATGCATTTCTCCTCTTATATTATCCCTAGATTGGGTAATTTCTTCCACTTTTTGTTTAATTGTATCTATTCCCTTACTAGATTGGGCAATTTCTTCTAGTTCCCCGTGTTTCACCTTTACTTTTTCCTGCAAAGCTGTGATGCTGTTGTCGGTTTTATTCATGGCCCTATTTCCTACTTGTTGTAGATCGGCCCTAATTTCAATTTTTATTGTTTCAACTATCTCTTTAGTTTTTTCATATATTTCCTTACTTTCCTGTTTGATCTCCTTCCTTATTTCTAATAATAACTCCATAATTGTGTTGGAATTGGCTAGGTTTAGATTTCCCTCCATTTTTATTTATTTTTGACTCCTTTTCCTAGTTAATTTCCTACTTTGTCTCCTATTATATCCACTATCTTTTTCCTTATTACTTCTATTTTTATTCTATTCACTTCTTTTACTTTCCTTCCATTCTACATCCATCTTCCATAGACATGCACACTTTTCAATTCGACACATTATATATTTTCTTTATCAATAAATTTTAAAATAAATTTTCACTGATACCTTTCGATGTCTTCTATTATTTCTTACTGTCCTCGTTGAGGTCCTGTGGTTGCCATCTTTTTCCCCCAGGTCTTCTTCCTCACGTTCGTAGGATATTCACTACTGGAACACGCCTATCCACTCTTCGTTTGACGGTTGCTCAGTAGTTCCTCGAAGCGCCCCACGTTGGGCGCCATATAAAGAAAAAAAGGATTATAGGCGCCGTATGATGCAGATTATAATCGGGGATCCGTGAGAAAGGATAGTAGCCCCACGTTGGGCGCCATATAAAGAAAAAAAGGATTATAGGCGCCGTATGATGCAGATTATAATCGGGGATCCGTGAGAAAGGATAGTAGTCCCACTGTTGGGCGACTTGTGAACAAAAGGACTGTAGTCGGGTTAGGTTTTAATTAGTCCAAGGATATGGGTTCCTGGACAGTTGTGCTCCGGACTAGATGGGTTCAGGTTTCGGTAGAACAATGGACTAAAATCTCGGGAATCCGTGAGGAAAGGATGTTCACTTGGGGAAAAAACAGTAGGCCCAGTGTGATGTCTTGAAATTGACGATGCACTTTTATTGTCACTTGAATTACATTCGTCGTATTAGACGACGAGTTTGACGAGAAGGCTGTTGGTGGGTCAGAATTAGTAATGGTTGTAACACTCAACCAAGCGATGTAACTTAACTGTACTCTGACTGCTGTACTGACAGCACTGACTGCTGAACTGACAGCACTGACTGCTGAACTGCCTCTAACTGTCGAACTAACAGAACTGAACTTTCGCTATGTAATGCGATGTGCCCTGCACCAGCACATTCGCTCGTTGCTACTCCTCGCAACGGACACACTAATTTTCGCTTAGTAAAATATCTTTATTAATTCTGAGTGGGCCGGCATTAGTCCCTTCCACCAAAAGTCTTAACGTCTCACAAACAGTTTATGTTATACTAATTTTGATTGGTAAATTTTTACCTTAAGGGCGTTATCGTGGGTTAAACTTAGAAGTTTGTGGCCTCGTTCCCTCCCTTTAAATTAGTTACCTCATCATATAAAATTTTCAGGGTTGCCAAATGGAGTGGTCCTTAAGGGCGCGGCTATCTACTGTCGGCATCTACCTTACGCCGCAAAGAAGTCACCCGCTGTTAACGACATGTACTAGTTGAAATTAGTTTGGGGATGACTCTTTCCACAAGTTACCTAGGGAAATCCAATTGCTAGTTTGTGACTTCCCAGCCTTTTGTAAGAAGTTTTTGGGCTTAGCATTGTTATAGCAAGTTGATAATAGAGCAGTCTAGTAAATCCTCTTGACAAAAGAAACTGCAGACTTTTTCCCCATTGTATAAGGGCTTAAGGATCCATTGTATGATGTTTACTAATTTCGTTCCCTACAATAGCAAGGGTCCAGGTATATGACTGGCGCTAATTGCTTGGTACTACTGTTTTATTTATTGCCTATCAAATTATTTTGTGGTAGGTTATATCATTTTAATTTTGTTACTAATGAATTCCTACTTTCATTACAATTCGTTTGAATATACATATGCCCTAATTCTGATGATAATTACGGGTTCATAAATTATTCACTTTGATGAGGGTACTTATTTTACTGAAATAAGAGGCTGAGCGAATGACTTGTCACAAATATCTGTTAGTAGCTCTTATTTTTTCAATCATTTGTGTTATTCAAAATATATTATCTGAGCATGACCTATCACTTCTAAAATCAGATTGTTCTTCCATTTCTTTATCCTGGTATTCTATATCAACCATTTTACTTAGTATACGTCCATATATTCTACTTAATGTACTCGTTACTGATATTCTTCTATAATTTTCACACTTTCTCTTGTCTCCCTTCTTATGTATCGATGTTATAATAGCGACTTTCTACTCTTCTGGCACTTCTTCGCAATTTATTATTTTATTAAACAGTACAGTGATCATTTCCAATAACTTCTGACTGCCTCTTTTAATAAATTCTATAGCAATATTTCCTGGGCCGGCATTACTATCATTTTTCATTCTCCTTACTTCCTTTTTTACAGTATTTATATCAATTTCGATTATGTTTCCATTTTCCATCTCTGATAAATCATCATTTTGTCCCAATTTTTTTTTTCGGTACTCTACTAAAAGTTTTTTGTAATATTCCTCCCATTCATGTATCCCTATTAGGTTGAGATGATTCTTATTTGTATTCGATGAACGTATATTTTTTATAAATTTCCATGGTTCAGAACTCTTCTTGCTTCTTATATATGTTTGTAATTCTGTACATTTCTCATCCCAAATCTCGTTTCAGTGTTTAGTAACCATTCTTCTCACTTTTGCTTGTGCTTTTTGATATTGCATTTTGTCATTCTGTTTCTTTGTGCTAAGCCATTTTAAAAATAACTGTTTCTTATTCTGTATTTCTTTCTCTATTTCATCGATACAAAACAGTGCTGTCCTTCCTCTATAGTCGTCTTTCTCACTCAATGCTTCATAGACGGCTTCATGGATGCACCGTTTTAGGTACTGATACATTTCTTCTGTATCACTGAATTCTCTCTGTGTTAATTTTTTATTCAATCTTTGTTAATATAAATGCTTTACACTTCCGTTTTTTAGGCTTTCTACATTATATTCTTTTCCGTTTCTGTTCTAACATTTTATTGTTTTTCTGCGTGGTTGTTTTCTCTGTTAAGAATGCAAGGAAATACAAATTGTCCAATTACTAATTTATGATCTGTCCCACAACTTGGTCCTCTATAAGCTCTGACATCTTGTATTTTCATTTCTGAATTTTGTTTTGTAATTATGTAATCGATAATGGACTTTTGATTTAGTGTTGGACGTTCCCATGTGTATTTATGGATATCTGTATGATTGCAAAAACATTCCATATTTTTAAACATGATTGTGTACATAATTCAATTAATCTTTCTCCATTTTCATTTAAAATATTTTTCCAAACTTTCCTACTATTGGATCTCCAAATTTACTTCCTGTTCTTCCATTCATGTCTCCCAATAATATCAATTGTTTCACAGCGCTAATTTTTTCTATTTCTTCATTAACTTTGTCAAAATATAAATCATTTTCTTGATTTGTCATTCCATTTTCGTTAATTGGTGCGTATATTCCACAAACAGTTAACTTATAGCCCCATATAATCAAATGCAATTTTAAAACTCTCTCATCAATGGCTTCCCAATTTCTTAACGTGCCTTTCCATTTCTTATTAATCAACATTGAAACACCTCTTTTTGCTCTTTTATGTTTATCCACGCCACTGTAAAGGTGTATACAATTGCCTAATATTTCAATTCCTGTGCTTTTGTTCTTTGTTTCTGTTAAAATTGCCAAATCTACTTTCTTTGTATCTATTTTTTTAATCGTGTCTTCCAATTTATTTCTGCAGCCTTGAATATTCCATGTGCCAATTTTCAAAGTCCTTTTTCTTAGCTCTAATCGTCCTAGAGTGTTTTTCCGAGGCGTGATGTTTGGTTTTTTAGCATTTTTTTCATTTTATGATGAACGAGGAGCTGACCCGATGCATCAACCCCCAACCTGAGGGACGGGTAATTTTTGTTCAAGGTTTTCTTCCTCTAGCCGTTGATAGTACAGTTTCTTACTAAAAGGGAGCAGCGCTAGTTTTGGTCCGCCCTGGGTATTTTATTTCACCAGTACTCACCATATCTGGTGATCATTCCCCTATCCGCCACGTGGGGAGCGCCAGATGGGACACTGGAAATTCCACATGGGCTATTCTATGCCAGGGTAAATATTCGATCGGAGAACAAGTGGTTATTAGCTTCATGTTGACAACGAGATAACAAACGCCCCAACTAAAACCAATTGAATTGCTGATTTGAAAAGGGAAGAAACTCCAATTACGCTGCTTTTTATAAACCTTAAAAAAACTATATTACTTCTTATAGCTTACTCTGTCAAATTTTTGGCCAAATACAATATTGATCCTCTGGTTTTTTATGCAAAAATTGAACAAGGTATCGTTCATTTAACATCGCTTATGGTTAATGTTCATTTTCCAAAGGATGGTAAATTAATGCAACTAATACCCAAGAATGTAATTCTTGATGTATTCATCACACATCATTGATCAGACATAATCGCCTAATTCTTTATCACGCCGCTTCATCAGACTATCCGTCACACACAATCTTGATACTCGATCACATCACCACATTGTCCTTTACATCCCTCCTCATCACACTGTGCATTATTCACTATCTTTTACATTCTCGCTTAGCAAAACATGGAATTCCCTTCCGCCATATGTCAGAGACTGCCAAATTATAACATCCTTAAAAAAACAAACTAAAGAATTATTTAATAACAAACTAACTTATACACCTCACTTATAGTATTCTTTTAACAATTAATAAATTTAATTATTTATGAAAATAATATTAACAAATATTTTCTTTTGTTTTATTTAAATATTGTATAATCGTAAAATTAGTTTTCTATATCTCATTATTTTTCTTTGTTTATTATATACATTAGACAAGGACAATTTAATATGTCTTGCTTGTATACATTTTATTATTAGTTTTAATCTTAATTTTAACTAACATTAACTGGTTGCATTATAGATGGTAATATAATAGATATTTTCTTTTTTATCAAAATTTTATATAGTGTTTAATATTAGAGTTAATTGAGATTGTTATATTCTGATGTAATATATTTTTGTCCTGGTGACTGAAAGAGAAGGCCACATGGCCTTAACTCCACCAGGCTAAATAAATCGAAATCTAAATCTAAATGTATTTGAGATTTTGAATATAGTTTTCTTGTCTTATAATTACTAATAAAGTTTATTTATGTAATAATGATATATTAATTTTTGGATTATTTCAAAAACGAAGAAACTCCATTGCCTTCGAAGAGCGATAAAACACGTATGTACTACAGAAATTATGAATTCTTGTTATATTTGAATTTCATGTAAGCAGAGGACCGATTGGTCGTAAATTGGTCAAACATTTGTGAGAGTTAGCTATGAGAAGTGATGTAGTGTTTTGAGGTTTTCTCATAAGAAGAGTATTGCAGTTTCCTCCCCTTTTCAACTCAGCGATTCAATTGCTTACATGTTTAGTTACATATAATAGGATGTGGCACAACAGTACATTAGCTTTCGCTTCATTTTCTAGCCTATTCTTGTAATACTGTTACTCCATGTACTTATTGTTTCTTTAATAACATTCTGTAATATTTTAAACCTTTTCAAGATACTTATAAAATTATTTCCTTTTTTTCGTATTTAATTATTTAAGAGAAACGCGGTAACATTATGACGTTTTTAGACAATATTGTGATACTGACTTGCTATTTTCCCTCCTCTTCCAATGTTGCCACCAACAACAACTCACGCGTATTTTTGTTAGGTTAGTTGTATTTTAGTTAGTGTACACTTCAGTAAATAATGTGCATGTAATATATTTGTTGGGTTAAGAAGGGAGAAGTGCATCCATTTCTAATAAATTTTTAGGACTTCATTTCGAAGGTTGGTCATACCACTCGTGCTGTCATCTGACGATAGCCCTATAAATTTTCTGTAGGACTTCAAAGATATGTGGTTCCTACTAGCGACAGCTCTATAAATTCATACGCATGCGCACTGTTATTCTGCTGGGTTCTCGGGCCCCAGCTGTGCTCACAACAGCAACAGGGCGCGTTCCCGGGTGGCGGATAGGGTGGTTTGCTTTGAATTCCTGCCAGCTAGGCCCAGACATGACCCGCGGGCTATTTGTGAGGTCGTCAGGACTCGAGAGACCTGCCGTACTACAATAGCTCGTGCTGCGCCCACTTCAGCAGCGAATTGCGTCCCCTCGATGACGTAGTAGGGAAAAGGTCGGTGGATCTGCTAGTCAGTCCTCCCTTCCAAGTCCGATGGACTCGTGGAACATACGTGGGGTTAACAGGGGGACGATGAGAGACCTGTTGTCAAAGCTCACATATCCTGCCCCACAGCTGGATCAGCGGCCGCTGTGGCGAAGTGGTGGGAGACTGGAGATCAGAAGCTCCTTTCTCTTGGTTCTATGAACCCGAGGACCTCTGTGGGGGCACCATGGGCGATGAACACCCGGGATGCCTACATTGCTCAGTGGGCTGGACTCACAGCAACTGCACGACTAGGCCTAGTCTTGCGAACGGGCTGGTTGGGACGATACAGGGCGTAATGCTGGGAATTACCACCAGGTCAATAAGCTCGGAAAAGGAGGAAGCGCGGTCTTTTGGGTGTGGGACTAGCGCCGACTCCGGGACCGAGTGACTGAAGGACAATCTGCGACGTCGTCAGGAGATGAGCGACCTGATGTACTAATGCTCAGGCTGGACCCACCTTAGCACAAAACACGTCCCCAGGTGATGCACAGGGGAAAGTTGAGGGATCTGCTAGACAGTCCTCCCGGCTAAGCCGAAGGGACTCGTGAACAATTAGTGGGGTCGGCAGGAGTTGAGCGTCTTGTCGTACTATTGCTCGCCTGTTGGAGCTTGCTAGCTCCATGCTGGCCCACAACTGCAACAGGACACAACCCTGGGGGCACACGAGTGCACGACTTGGGCCAGTGTAGAGGCTAGCAACTGTGCTGGTTCCCGGCTAAGCCTACGGGCTCGTGGACAAACTGTGGGGTCACCAGGAGATGAGTACCTGGATGTACTAAAGTCTCAAACTGCGGGGCTTGAGGATTTAAGCCCTAGCCAGTGTCACAAAACGGCTGCAGGATGCGTCCCAGGAGGTAGAACAGGGGAACCGTCGATGGATCAGCGATAGCAGTCCTCTCGGCTTGGCTCGAGGAGCCCGTACCACCAACTGTGGGTTCATCAGGAATGAGCGACCTGACGTACTATGTAGCTCAGCAATTTCGCCTGAAGTTGCGATTCCAACACCTTCTCCTTGAGGTGTTGGCTTAAGGCCGAGAACTTGAACATGGACGCGAGATAGATAGGGAGGACAAGATTCTGAGACTTCGGAGTATGGTCTTTGACCGAGGTATCCCAATAGGCGGAGGCATGGGTCCAGATGTTATTCTGTAGGAGTTATAAAATATATCGAGAAAGGTAAAGTACTATTTCTTCAGGGATTCTATACAACGAGTCCACCTACATTACTCAGCAAGTTAGATTGAGAAAATGGGCAAGTTATTTACAGCAGTTTAGTTCAGTGTACGCTTGTTTGTTAACGAGTTTTTGTAGTAAGATTGATACACTCTCTGAGTAATGACTACTGGATTATACATAAGTGCTACCTTTGGTATCCTATCCTCTGTCATTCTTTGCACATGTTCTATCCAATTGTTCCTGTGTTCTCCTAAATGTTAAATAAGTGATTGTACTTTTAGTTCCTCTTTAATATTCGCATTTCTAATATGTTCTTCTCTTGTACAACCCTTCACAGCCCGTAGGAATCTCATATCCGCTACCTCTGAATTTTACCTTCTTTCTTTTCCTTCAGGACCCAGGCCACACTTCCATACACCGCCACTGGCAGTGCCATCGTTGAGTAACATTTGCGTATCATATCTTACTTTGTTCCTTAGTGTTCGTCTGATTGTAGACTAATATATATTTTACATTGTAAATATTGTGATTTTAGGTTACTTTGAACTCAACTTCTTACTTAATTTTAAGGCATTTCTCATATTGTTTGTGTAAAAATCAATAAATAAATATATATATATATATATATATATATATATCAGTTAATTATTCACATACTAGTACATCAAATTGTGTATTTTTTTTATAATATTTGAATTTAAGCAGGTGGCAGGGAATCCCCCAAAAAATATTTTAGTAGGTACTAGGTAATACCCGGCTACTCCTAAATAAATGTAAATGTGTTTTTACCTCCAGCCAAGCGCTGTTACGCTTGCCCGGGATTATGTTTATCCCGATCTTCTAGGCATCAATGAAAGACCAAAAGTATAATTGTGAGTCATCCGTAAAAGATAAACACATGCTGTCGCGGACTTTTTTGTATAGGTTCTTGAGACATTAAATTATGTGTACATTAATGTGTTGTATTTGTTATGGTTTGGGCAGCGTCAGCCATTTAAGCGTCAAAATAGGGACTTTAATTCGCGTTTTTCACTCTAAAGGGGTGATTTTTAGGGGTGAAGAGGTTGAATATCACAACTCTTTTATAGCATATGTTAATCCCGAGAATCGCTTGACCATTTTGCAAAACGCCCCAACATAATCGGAAAAACGGTATGTACAAAAAAAAATCATTCTTTTTATTAGATTCTTACTTAAACGGACGAAAATTGAAAAACGAAAATAGTGAATAAAGCTGGATAACATGAAAGAAGCACACATAAACAATTCTCAAAGCTTAAATGTGCCTAATTATAGCATTATACCTAACAATAAAGCATCCCACAACAGTGTTTCCTGGAAACATAAGTATTGAAACACGTAAAATAATTATCCTATATTGAAATATCGACGAATGTAATACTGTGGACGATACTGGAAATATTACATGAAATATACGCATATATTTGAAAACAATTAGGTATAAATAAATATGTATACTAAAAAAGGTGTAAAATTAAATACATTTGTTAGCAGTAAAATGAGAATATATTAAATACAAAACATTGGAGACTGACCTACATTTAGAAGCATAGATTGTGAAGCAGAATCTTTCACTCTGACTCCTAGATTAATAAATTAAAATAATAAATTAATTAGGACCTGTATTATTATTATGTTAAATGTCTAAAGGATGAAATAATAACCGCAGGTATATGAAACTTATATGGAATGTAATCGTGAGAACACGAGGATTTTGATTTTCATATAATTGGATTAAAATAAATTGAATCAAACGAAGTTGATAGAAGTAGGAATAAACGATCAGTTAGTAAATAACTATTTCATTTAACAAGTACATGGTACCGCTTTTGTTAAGCGACAGGCTCTTGACGCAGCTACAAAAGAGTTACAATTTTGGAAAACTTATTTTTACTAGCGGATTACTCGACATTTCTTTGTGGACCAGTAATCCAAGATCTTAAACTGAGCTTCGTTGACAGGTCATTAACAAAGCATGATTTATGGCTGGGGAACTACAGCGTCGAGTAAACAACCCATTTTAGCGAACTCGACAAACCGCGAGGACGCGAAGCCTAGGACACAGGCGGGAAAAGACCACTGACCCAAAGAAGTGTCCATACAGGGAACATGGTGGATCCTTATCCAATGGAAAACGGCGATTCCTTCTTTGGGACTAAGGAATCGTTGTCAACCAATATAATAAAGTGTTGTATCGCGACAAGGTAATGACCTCATGACGACACGATGCCAGAGAGAGGGTAACGAAGTTTACCTTTTACCAACAATAGTTATATTAAGTTAGTTTTATTTCTGCATTTCTAAGTTCAGCGTTCGGCGTCCTTAGTCCGGCGGAACTCACCGAGGCGGGAGTCGGGACGACCGGCATAGCTTTAAAGTAACATAATACAAACATAACTTCAACTTGAAATTGATTAATCCGTGTTAGATCATTAGAGACTCCATCTTGAGTTCTAAATGCGTTACTGCGGTCAATACCTTGTCCGACATCAAATATGTCAACAATCTTACATATGTATAGTGTCCATCGATTAATAAAATATTTTTATTAAACTTCATCTCGCGTAGTCTTGCGCCGGCCAGCTCCTTGCTTATCCCTGAGAAAGAACCTCAACTCTACCGAATACCAACCTGAGCAACCTAAGATCTCATACATGGAGATATCCTTTCGGTACTCCTAGCGCCCCACATCCTTTATTAACCGATAACCCTATCAATACCCCCCGTAATTGGAAGTAAGGAATGTTGCAACAACAACTTAAACGCTCTGACTGAGTTATAAACCAAATGACAAAGTAAGTGGGGGTGGTAAAAGAGAGTGATATTAAGGGGTAAAACAGCGATTAGTTAAAAAGAATAGAACAAATGTAAAATTATTAATTGACATCATCATCTTCACAGTACATTCACGAATTTAGGTCATTTGTTGACCTGTTTCGGTCTCAAGAGAAACACCATCCAAAAGACTTTTGAGTGGACGTCCTGGTCTTCTTCCTGCACGTTGATATCTTAATATTTGTTTGGGTATTCTGTGATCTTCCATTCGATGAGCATGTTGCATCCATCTTGACTTATAATCAGAAATTTTGTTTTCTAAAGATTCCATGTGTAATTCTCCTAAGATATCTTCATTTTTTTTGTGATCTAGTAGTGTCCTCCGAAGATTCCATGTGTAATTCTCCTAAGATATCTTCATTTTTTTTGTGATCTAGTAGTGTCCTCCGAAGATATCTCATTTCAGCAGATCAACTTGTCTTAAAAATTGCATTTCGGCGTGGATTGCATAATAATAATAATAATAATAATAATAATAATAATAATAATAATAATAATAGTAATAATAATAATAATAATAATAATAATAATAATAAGAATAACACTGAGCAATAAAAAGAAACTTTTTTTTTGCCTAAGAAAAAAAAGCGATTCTGGTAGTATCTTTTCTTCTGATTTCAAATATGATATCGATTTTTTTCCATCACGCATGGTTTCCGAGACACAGGAATTTATAATTTTAAACACTTCAATATTTCCTATATTCGTAGCTATACAATATTCGAACATTCGGACTCACATAGAAAGCAAGAAATTACGATTTTCTGCTATATTTTGCCTGTGGAGCATCACTCTTGATGGTACAACAATAATCGGCCAGCATATTAGGATTCCTTTTGCCTTGATATCTCTTTTCCATAGCTGAAATCTCCTGAGTTAGCTCATTTGGTTCTATTTTACAATGGACAAATGGACGAAAAAACGTTTATTAAAAAAATAATTATTTAAATATATTAATTGAAATTAAAATAAAAAACTGTGGGTGATGGAGAAATTCGAATACATAATTGAAAACACGATAAAGAAGGCATTAAGTACAACTATTGGTACTTAAGAGACAAAAATCATGTTGACCAGTGTAATATAAAAAAAAAACTATTATTTTACCAGTTACATTATAAGGATGCGAAACATGGACTCATACTTTAAGGGAGGAAAGGAGATCACGAGTATTTGAGAATAACGTTCTTAGGAACATTTTTGGACCAAAGAGAGAGAGAGAGAGAGATGAATAGACAGGCGAATGGAGAAGGCTTCATAATAGTGAAGTACATGGTATTTATAGGAAACCAGATATAATAAGAACAGTTTAGTCTTGCAGATTGCGATGGGCCGGACATGTCACACGGATGGGGAATGAAGGACGTGCATGGAAGCTTCGTGTAGAGAAACCAGAGGGAAAACGCCCAGTTGGTAGACCGAGAATGAGGCGGGAGAATAACATTAACCACAAATTGAAGGAAGTAGATTGTACAGGGGATGATTGGAAAACATTAGCTCAGTTTATGTCCGCGTGACCATGAACCTACGTGATTAGTAGCGCTACTGATTCAGTTAGTTAGTTATACCATGTAAAAATAATGGATGATTCAAGTATTCCATAAATGACGATGCAATATAAACCCAAAGGACGTCGTCGACCTGGAAGACCTCTTAAAAACTGCTATATGGGGTCGAAACAGGTCTACATAGGACTAATTCATGACGGATGATGATGATATTCTTAGACACGCACAATGCAGAATACTTTGGGATTTTTACTGTTACAAAATGGCTGTTTTTGTATAATCTCTTACAACAGGAACATAAATTATTTGAAAACCGAAAAAAAGACGATATTTTGAAAGTTTTCAAAAACTTTGGTGAAAAAAAACCCACAATAGCCATTAGATGTGACGAAAGTAACAACAGAATTTACAGATGTGTCAGTATCTCTTCTTCTTCTACTTAAACATAATTTGTAGTATTTTCATCCTGTTTATTTCCAAAATCGCTCCTCGGAGAAAGACTTATTGGATGTGAGGGCCCCTTGCCAGGGTTACGGTGAAGACCTCAACGGCAGATACATCGGAGATGAAGTCCTTCGGTACGGTGTACAACTGCAACTTAGCTCGGAATTGGTAGTCTATAGTGCAAATGTTATCTGTGGGTTGGAAAAGCTGTACAACAAGGGATGCCAACGTTTCAGTGACAAACAATTAATTACATTTATAATACTAAATTATATTTTAGTTTAAAGATTATATATATATATATATATATATATATATATATATATATACTGATTAGCAAACACTAAGAAATTGGGAATGGAAGTAAATGTTAATAAAACGAAATATGTGGTCACACATAGATATATATTATTTATTGGAAATTGACAGCTAATGACAAATTAGGGAAATTTTGAGGAAGTACCTATACATAGGAACAAAAATCACAAACAAAAATGAGATGCACAAAAAAATTAACATAGGCTCAATTCTGGAAATGCGTGCTATTATGCATTATAGAGATTCTTGACGTCCCAACTTCTTTAAAACGAACTTTAAACTGAAAATATACAAAAATAATTATTCTACCACTTATATGGATGCGAAACATGGACTCTTACTTTAAGGGAGAAAAGGAGATTAAGAGTATTTGAGAATAAAGTTTCTAAAACATTTTTGGACCAAAGAGAGATGTACAGACAGGTGAATGAAGAAGACTTACATATCAGAGAACTACGTGGTCTTTATAGGAAGCCAGATATAATAAGAACAGCTAAGTCTAGTACTCTGCGATGGGCAGGACATGTGGCCGGAATGAGGAATGAAAGTCGTGCATGGAAGCTTCTTGTAGGAAAACCAGAGGGAAAACGCCCAGTTGGTAGACCAGGAATGAGGTGGGAGAGTAACAGTAATATTTGAGGGAAGTAGAATTCACATTGATTTCTTCCATCTCTTCCTGGGTCTTCAAACATCCCTTAAACCCTTTGGTTTAAAATTATATGCTAACTTGGGGAATCTTGTGTCTTCCATTCTCTGAACATGCTGTTCACAGCAGATGCGGTGTTGTTGAATTCTATCATTTATTGTATATATTTCTAATTCACTTCTTATTTCTTCATTTCTTATGTGGTCCAATTTTGTGCATCCTTTGGTCCTTCTTAGAAAAGTTACTTCTGCACTTTGTAATCTACTCTAACTCCTCTAATTTGTTACCCAGTACTCACTACTGGTACTTCTATACGGTGGTGAGTCCTGGGTAACAAGTATGGAATTATTTTATCTATATAGGAGAACGGAAGACAAAGGAACACAAACAAAGACAGTAGGATAGAAATCCGAGCCACTAGAATGAATGATAAGAATTCTTGCGATTCTTTACGTATTGGATTAGGATACAAGTTACTACGTTAGAACTTACGAGAAAGGAAATATTTTTACTTTCCTTAATTGTCGGTTAGTTTATCTGAGAGTATAGAAAACACGCCAGTGGGCTACTCGGTGAAGCGTTAACACCGGTCTACTTAAAACAATGTAACCAACCATCAACTATTTGTTTCTCGAATAGAATTGAATGTTCTATTTTATCTAACCTTGTATTTCTTATCTTTATGTACACAAAACAAATGTACAAAACTTAAAACATGCACCTTTTACACGCTTAATGTTAGTTTGACCTGTATCTGTCTATACATCTATGCAATCGAATCTTTCAAAACGATTTTCACCAACTTAAAATCATTAGATCGACTTTAAACTTTCTATATTTGTAACGGACCCGTGACATTACAATAATTTAATTTTTTTATTCTAAAATCCTGGCCAGAATCATCAGAAAATAAAATATATAGTAGTTTTAAAAAACTAAAACTCACGCTTTATTAGAAAACCGAAATAAAAAAAAGAAAAATAATATTAATTTCCAACACGCTTGGGATAAAATTAAAGTGGTCAACAAAAAATCATCTCCAACACATGTAGAATAAAACTAGAGTTATCAACAAAAAGAAAACAATTTTACCTTCAAAAGCGTGGGTTGCTCTATATCAATTAATATAAGTGATAATAAACTATTATTGGTAAAATAATGTCTGTAAGAAGGAAATGTAAAAATCATAAAACGCACCCCGCGCTTTTGATGGTAAAATTATTTTCTTTTTGTTGATAACTCTAGTTTTATTCTATATGTTTTGGAGATGATATTTTTGTTGACCACATTCATTTTGAACCAGAGTCCTATGGATTACTGAAATTATATACCACTAATAGTTCACCGCTCTACTAACTGAGCGCTTAAAACGAGTGACTAAAATGTCGACAAGTCCGCAACCTGTTATACCAGTTTTCATTTTTTTGATTTTGTGACGATTCTGACCAGCATTTTAGAAACAAAATGTGAAATGATCGTATCGTCACGGGTCCTTTACAAGCATACAAAGTTTTAAGTCGATCCAATGTTTCTAAGAGGATGAAAATGGTGTTCAAAGATCCGTTACATAGATACAAATACACTTTTTTTGATTTTCTGATGATTCTGGCCAGGATTTTGGAAACGAAATATGAAATTATTGTATTGCCACGGGTCCTTTACAAGTATACAGAGTTTCAAGTCGATCCAATGCTTTTAAGTGGGTGGAAATCGCGTTGAAAGATTCCGTTACATAGATAGATAAATACAGGTGAAGCTAATATAAAACGTGTAAATTGTGTTCAAAAAATATTCTCAACTCGTGTCGAACGCACGGCCGGGTCGAGGGATTACATGAGATGAAGTCTGTGAATGACTAGTGTGCCGGCCGACTACGCCTGACGCACCATCACGGGGGCTGATGAATCAAATGGACGAGATGAGTATGAAGAAATGGTGGAATGAGATTGTGGGAGGGGAAAACGGGAGAAACCCCGTGTAAAACCTGTGCAAGCTCCATTTTGCAATGATCGAAATACTATCTCGTGAGAGGCGAGCGTCTAACCGCTTGCACAATGGAGCTGCCTAACAAAACGCAAAATATACTTTCATGATAATTTCTTGTACCTACATAAATAAACTTTCCTTGACTTTTCTGGAAGTAAATTAACAGTTATGTCTTGGACTGCTTTCAAAATTTCTCCTGGTGAATCGTGAAAATCACCCTCTGTGCTCATTTTTACTTTAAGTTCACAAATGGAACTAGCACCTAAATTGCAGAATTTAACAATAACGTTTGTTGATTTATCGTGTCTTTCTTTTTTTTTCCAAAACCCACATTACTCCTTCTGGAAGCATAATCTTCTTCTTAAACATAATTTGTAGGATTTTCATTCTGTTTATTTCCAAAATCACTCCTCGGCGGAAGACGTATTGGATGTGCATTCACTATCTATCCATCTCTTGGCTGGTTCTCCTCCTGTTCTTCTCCCGTCCATTGGTCTACCTTTCTTAGCTCTTTTTGCAAGTCGGTTATCTCACATTCTTTCTATATGACTTCTCCAATATTTTCATCTATCTATAATAAATTTGGTTATGTCTTGAATATGACATTTGTCCCTAATTTCTGTGTTGTGTATTTTACCAAATAATCTATGTAGATAAAATATTGTAGACAACATGTTACAAAATTAGGCTTAGTAACTATCGTCTAAAAGACTATGTTTTTCTTTTCTTTTTTACATATTTTTTATTTAATTTTACATATCACTCACTTGCGAGTAGAGGGACATTCCTAAAAAAAAATAGTTTTTGAGGAGATGCATTTAAAGGTTTGAAATCAATAGATCTTTGCAACTATTTGGCATAA
This sequence comes from Diploptera punctata, assembly GCA_030220185.1. NCBI lineage: Eukaryota > Metazoa > Arthropoda > Insecta > Blattodea > Blaberidae > Diploptera > Diploptera punctata. Next base: position 45,885 of record JASPKZ010009192.1, read on the forward strand.
ATATTTGGTTGTTCCAGAATATACAACTGAGTTTTCTCCTTCATGTAGTGCCAATAACTCAAAATGGGCAATGTTTTAGTTAACTCGCTATTTTCGCAAATTGGCGATTATGTAGCCTACAGCTGCGCTAACATCCAAGGACTTGTCGCGTCTATGTGTATCATATGTATCAAGAGGGCTGTACCAACTGTACCAGTTCACCGACTTGATGGTAGTGGTTCGGTTTCTGATTTTTCGCTTCTTTAATAACATTGATTTAATTTTCTTCTTCTTCTTCAGTTTAACCTCTCATCTTACAGGTAGTTTTACATGCCACATGCCCGGGCTGATTCATTTTAATCTTAGTTAATTTATAGAATAATCAATGGAATGGATTCCAATGAAAAGGAGGAAGAAAGGAAGACCAATGAAAACCTGGATAGAAGGTGTGCAAGGGGCTACGATAACACTAGCAACATGATTTTTGTCTCATGAGTACCAAAACTTTTACTTAATGCAGTTTACGGAATTTCTCCATCACCCAGTTTTTTGTACTTCAATTTCAATTAATGGATTTAAATAATTATTTTTTATAAACTTTTTTCGTTCATTTGTCCATTGTAAAATAAGCACGGGGAACAATTCATCAGGAGATTTCAGCTATGGAAAGGATATACGAAGGCAAATGAAATCCTAATATGCTGGCCGATTATTGTTGGACCATAAAGAGGGTTGTTCCACAGGCGAAATATAGCAGTATATCGTCATTTCGTACTTTCTAGGCGAGTCCGAATATTCGACTACTGTGTCGCTACGACTGTAGAAAATATTTAAAGCGTTTGAAGTTATAAATTCCAGTCTCTCATTAACCTTGCGTGATGGAGAAAAGCCGATATCATATTTTAATTCAGAAGAAAAATACTATCAGAATCACACATTTTTATTTCTGAGACAAAAAAAGTTTATTTTTTGTTGCTCAGTGTTAACAGAGGATTTTAGGAAGATCAATGGATGGACAGAGAAGAATGGCGTTTGGTTCCCGGAAGACGGCAGCAGCTGTCATGACACTGGATGATGATGATGATGACATCATGTATTCTTATTAGAAAATACATTAATTAGAGCCTTCCGAAGTAAGTATTTATATTCATTCTTCTTCTACTCCAGTTCATGGATTTATTCCTTAAGTTATACTCATGAATACTTAGCAGCAGTTCCCAAGTTTTTCGACTCGCGAACCCCTTCCACAAGGATCTGAATTGGTTGAACCACCGACTTTTAAATATACATTCACTAAACATGCATGAAAGTTAATCTCTATCTATCATCGGGTTTTTATAGCTGCTGGCGTGTTCCTATACCAGATCTCCGAAGCCTACGATCTTGGGCAAACAAAAGGTTTAATAACTTTAAATTAACTTAACCCTAAACGGTTAAAACCTAAAGTTACCCTAGTTATGGCTTAACACAACGTGTAGGCCTAATTGTAGCAAAGTCAAATGCATTCCTAACGCTGTTACATAACTGTAAATCAGACATTCGTGGTAAGTATTTATTTATTGTAGAAATAATGTGATAAGTTTCCGATATTACACATAAGTAACAAGGAGCATTATAGGGTTAATTTAATTTTAAAGTTTATTATTAGTATTATTATTATTATTATTATTGTTATAATAATTATTATTATAACAATGCTGCAGAAATAAAGGAAACGATAACAGACCTAACCTCGAAACACGCCATTAGGTAAAAGTTTTGGCGAACCCCTTGAAATATCTACACGTAAGTTACCAGTACGTCCAGATATTGGCCATTTCGACTCGAATGGCAGGTGACGAAGAATATTAGATAAGAAATTCCACCTCATAGCACGAGTTGTATAAATATATGACTCTAGAACAGTGGACACATTACTTTCAACTTTGCCATCATGAACGCTAAAATTGTTCTTGTTTGTTCCATCGTTCTTGCCCTTGCGGCTCAAGGTATGTACTAACAAACACTTTCGAAATATAATTAAATACATAGAGTGGAATAAAATACAGTTCCTAAAGAGATAATGCATTGAACATAAAGAACTACACTTATTCCAAAAAATATATTTTGTGAAATTGTAATAATTAAAACTAATTAAAACTAAAATTATTCAAAAATATATATTGTAAAATTGTAATAAATAAATATAATCAAGTTTTAAGTAATTGGGACTGGAAGTAAACATCAATAAAACTATAGGTCTATATTATGGTCACACATAGAAATACATTATATAATGGAAAAGGACAGTTAATGAAAAATGAGGGAAATTTTGAGAAGTGGCTGAATTCAAATATCTAGGAACAATAATCACAAACAAGAATGACGTCCAGAAATTAAACATAGCCTCTGGAAATGCATGCTATTATATATTACAGGGACTGTTGTCCCAACTTCTCTCAAAAAAGTTACTTTTTTTTGTCTAATGCCACCAGGTTGACATTTATGATATATCTGGCTTTCTCCCTTGACATTGGAAGAATTGTAATTTATTTCTTAGGTTAGGACACCTGGAAGCTGGAGTTATGTTGCCCTGACAATATGATGGATGATAAAAGACAATGAAGCACCAAGAGAGTTCTTAACCTAAATTGCAGACCATGGGCAACCACAGGAATAATTCCCTTTAAGAAAAAATCCTATGGTCTGACCGGGAATCGAACCCGGGACCTCGTGAACAGTATTCAGTAACGCTGACCACTAGCCCATGAGGCTGGTCGAAAAAATCTTAAAATATATAAAACTGTTATTCTCCCAAGTTATAGTATTTGGATGTTAACTTGGACTCTTACTTTAAGGGAAGATAATACGTTACGAATATTTGAGAATAAAGTTCTTAAGATTATTTTGGAACAACCAGAGATGAACAGACAGGTCAATGGAGTTGACTACATAACAGTTAGCTACATGATCTTTATCGGAAAACAGACGTAATAAGAACAGTTAGGTCTCATAGATTGGATGCGCAGGACATTTGACACATTTGGGGAATGAAAGAGGGGTTGGAAACTCTTTTTAAGAAAACCAGGAAGCCGCCCAGTAGGTAGGCCAAGAATGAGGTAAGAGAATAACATTAATCGTGAGTTGAGGGAAGTAGATTACACAGGGGATGATTTGAGAACAACAGCTCAGAGTTGGGATGTATGAAGAGTTTATTTCCACGCGGCCATGAACCTACGGATTCGATAGTGTCAGCCAGTTAGTTAGTTGGTTAGTTAGCACAACGCTAAAGGAACTGAAATCTATGTTCAAACAAAATTATTATAGAGTATGTGTGAAACAAAATAACATGTTCTCAACCCACGCACGACAGGTGTTTATATCATGACGCATCCAAACTATTTTAATGCAAAAACGAGTTACGAATCTGCAACCAAATAACTAAATTTGTATTTTTAATTAAACAGAACTGATACCAGGACAGTTTATTGCACTTTAAACGAAATATGCACGTTATTACTTATAGTAAGTTAGCAGTACGTCCAAATATTGCCCAATTCGAGCCCAATGACAGCTGAGGAAGAGATGAGCGGTTTCCACCTCACAGCACATAAGAGTATTGAGCAATAGACTTCATCATGCACGCTAAATTAATACTTGATACTGCTTTTACATCGTTCTAGCCTACATTGTTCCAGGTACGTAAACACACAAACTTTATAAAATATAAATATCTAGCGAATATCCGTCCTGCGCTCTTACACCTAAATAATTGAAATAATTTACAGTAATGAAATAATGTACAGTATAAAAATCTCTATTGAACTAATTAACAATATAAAGAACATTCTTCTTCTTCTTCACTTCCTGGTTTAGGTAAGAGTTGCCTGTTCCGTCTTCACTAATAGATCTAAGATCATCTCTTCCGAGGACGTCCGACATCTCTTCTTCCTCTTGGAAAATAATGAAAGATTTTATTTCGTAATCTTCTTTCTTCCATTCTTTCTACATGTTCTTTCCACTGTATCTTGTTGTTAAATATATTTTCTTTTGTGGAGTAGATCTGCAGTTCTTCACGGATATCCTCGTTTCTTATCTGGTCCATTCTAGTGCAGCCTTTTACTCTTCTTAAAAATTTCATCTCGGCTGCTTGGATTTTACTTTCTTGTTTGGTAGTGGTAATAAAGAAAATTAATTTGCCTAATAACTTAATTTTAGTTTCTTTTGATGTAAACAATCTGTTTCCCAGTGAACCTACTGTTGATGTAATAGAGATTATTAATAGAATGTTACTAGCTAATAAAGTGAATGGTTTTGTAGTTGAAAAAATATTACACACTCTTAATACATGCTTACATCAAAATTGTTTTGAATTTAATAACAGACTGTACATAGCTAAAGATGGTTTGATTATGGGTGATCCGTTGAGCCCTCTTTTGGCAGAGATTTTTATGGATGACTTAGAACAAACCATACATAAGAATGTATTAGCTAAACATGTTGTATTTTGGTATCTTTATGTAGATGACGTCATAGCAGGCTTCACAGGAACCAAAAGACAATTGAATTCCTTTTTAAATTTTATTACTAACATTAAAAAAAGTATTAATTTCACAATGGAATTAGTAACAAGCAATAGAATATATTTCTTGGATTTATCAATATAACACATTGATAATAAGTTTGAGTTTGGTATCTTTCACAAACCATCTCATACTGATACCACTGTCCATAGTTCTTCTTTTCACCCATATACTCATAAGATGGCAGCCTTTAATAGTTACATTCATAGACTTTTAAATATCCCTCTTCCACCCTTGTAATATGATAATGAATTGAATGTTATTAAACACTTAGCTATTAATAATAACTACGACCCTAAAATTATAGAATATTTAATGTAGAAAATTCATTACAAAAAAGCAATTAACAAAGTTTTTCCTTTACCCAAAGAAAACATAAAGAAATATGTCATAATGTCATACATAGGTCCACTTTCAAATAAAGTATCTAAACACTTTAAAAAGTTGAACATTAATGGGGCACTTAAAACTAATAAAATTTTTCAAAATATGATAAAAAACAATAAAATCAAAATAAAAAAAGAAAAGTTATCAGGTGTAGATAAATTTAAGTGTGGCACATGTGATAATGTATATATAGGACAAGCTGGTAGAACTTTCATCTCTCGGATAAAGGATCACATGAGACCATATAACAGAAATTTAGAATATTCAAAATATGCTAACCACCTATTCCAAAGTAATCATTATTTCGATCCAAATTTTGAAATATTACATGTTTGTGGTAAGGGTAAGGAGTTGGACCTTTTGGAGGCTGTAGAAATAAATAAATTAAAAAGTAGTAATAAACTGTTAAATTCTCAACTTGATTGGTATGAATCGCTTTTGTTAAATTTAAATAAATTATTGCTGTATTGTTGCTTAGATCAGTTGATATGTACTATAATAACACAATTCATAATTATACATGTCTGAAGAAGGTACAGTGTACCGAAACAGCTGTCACTGAATTATATCTTAATAAATATTGAAAATCAAATAAAACTAAGTTTCACTTTTATTTAATTATTAAATGAAATATGTTTTCATTTTGAATTAAATACGTTAAAGGTAATTACGTGTTAATTCATTTGTATGGTACCCATTGCGACGAACCAAAAATGGCGGTTGCTAGAGTCAATTTTCAATTTCAAATTTCAGGAAAATCTCCACTTCTAATGACGAGATTTCGCTGAGATTTGGGTAATATCTACCTCGGCTCATTATAATAGATATTGGCCATATATATAATCATAGATTATCAAACCCGAAATTTAGGTAATTGAACTAAATAACTCTACTGTAATATCACAAACCACCTACCTAGTGCGAGAAGTAAAACCACTGCCCTTTCTGTATAGTACGTACTTTGTAATACAAAAATATATCCAAAACGTTGTGTTATTATACATTATACGAAAAAAATTACTGTATTTTAAATGAACTGAACTTTATTTGAAACAATATAAAACAATGAATTCGCACTTGCCGCCATTTTACGCGAGATTGATACCAAGGGCTGCTGTAATTATCAACAATTATTTTCGGCATTTAGTATGTATACATTGGTCAGACTGCTAACGTCAGTCAATTGTTTATAATGAACGCTAATATTTTCAACTAAGTTGTTATTAATTTTTTCTTTTGAAAATGCCCTAGGTTGTCTTTCTACATACCTGGTGTTCTCTCCTGGCATGGCGTACTTCTAACCCACTTCTGAGGTTGGGGCGCCTGGAAGGCGGGGTTACGTTGCCCCGATGTTATAATGGGTGATGATAATAGTGGTGCGCTAGGAGAGTCCCTAATCCTAAGCTTAATCTAAGATGAATATGAATGATGATGATTACGATGGCCATATGATTTCGGGGACCGTTTGGGCCTTAAAGTTTTCCTGACATTCGTCTTACAGGTGAGGAAAAAACCCGATAACAACGTCACCCTGAAAAACTGTACCGGCCGGGGATCGAACCCGGGCCCGCTGCGTGACCACAGCGGTGGACATTTTACTATTATTTATTATTTTGAAAACACCATCGCGCAAAAAAAATAATGTAGAACGCACGTTTGTGAATCTCGGAAATTAAAAACCATCCTACCGCTCGATTTTTAACCATTTTCCTCGCTTCCGTAAATACCACTTCCCAGCCTCGTATCGTAATATACTATTGAAACACTTATCGGCAACCAAATAATTAAATTATTATAAGTAAATCCACGAGTGATTATCACTTTATCTAGGGGATCTGAAAATAAAAAGTGACATTTAACGAATAAAGTTAAGCTGTTTACTCACAAATGATTATTTATATAAATTTACTTTAAAATTTGTATATACACTGCTCAAAAAAATTAGAGGAACACTCGTAATAAATTGAATAAGTAATTGTTTTTTAAAGCTGTGATGCTGAAAGTTGGACAATATGTTAATTGAATTATTAATTTTATCATTGGATACTAATTTTAAAGATCCGTGGCCTAAATACAGAGAAATTATCTCAAATAACAAATATAGAGAATTTTTTTATTTTGGAAGGCACTGGCCACTTCTAATTGGTAAGCTTCCCGATGTTGCTATAGTGACGAATGTTGATTATTGCCTCGTTTATTGAAGTCTCTGACAAAATTAGGCATTTAAATGAGTTTGAAGTGTATCATGTTCTTCATCTTTTACGACAAAGTCAATCTCTGCGACAAGTGGCTAGAGAGCTTGGGGTTTCTCCTTCCGTGGTGTCCAGGTTACGCAACAGGCACAGAGAGACAGGTCAGTATTGTATAAGACGTGGCCAGGGCCGTAAATTTAAAACAAGCCCCCAGGATGACAGATACGTTGTTCTTTCTGCTCTTCGACAGCGTACAAAAACTGCAAAAGACCTGCAGAATGACCTTCATATGGCTTCCGGAATCCGGGTTTCAGACCAAACCTTAAGGAACAGATTAAGGAAAGAGAATATTCGTCCAAAAAGGCCCGTTAAAAAACCACGCTTAACAAATGGGCATAAGGCAGCAAGACGTACGTATGCTGAACACCATGGTGATTGCAACCTGAACCAGTGGGAGTCTGTGCTCTTCTTGGACGAATCCAGGTATCGTCTTACGCGTTGTGATGGTCGATTGAGGGTGTGGGGATGGCCAGGAGAAAGATTTTCTGCAGAGGCTGTACGGGAAATTGATAGATTCGGAGGAGGTTCCATAATGGTGTTGGCCGGAGTTATGTACAACAATCGTACAGACCTTGTACTTGTTCCCCAGTGACTGAATGATGTCCGGTATATCGAGCACATTCTGGAAGAGCATGCAGTACCTGCTGCCATTGGAGTAGGCCCTGGATTTCTGTTTATGCAGGATAATGCCAGGCCACATTCTGCGGCTGTCACCAGGGATTTCCTGAGGAGGAATGAAATTGAGGTAATGGAGTGGCCAGCGGTCAGCCCAGACCTCAACCCTATTGAACACTTGTGGGATCTTCTAGACAGGAAGGTCAGGAACCGACATCAAGCTCCACAAACTCTGCAGCAACTTGGAGATGCTCTGAAGGAGGAATGGGAGAATATCCCGCAAGAGGAAATCCAGAATCTTATTGGGAGCATGCCACGAAGGTGCCAAAGTGTCATCGAATGTCGTGGAGGCCATACACGATACTAACTCTATATAACGAGTGTTAACTTTGAAAAATAAGCACAAGATTCAATTGCTTACATAGCGGAATTATTTGAAAAGTTAATTGTCAGCGTTATTCATTTGTTTTTACTGACATGAGCAATAAATAAATAAATAAATAACCACAAATAATGTACTTTATTAATTTCATGTTTATACCTTTATCCAATGAAAACATATTTGCATATTTCATAGTGTTCCTCTAATTGTTTTGAGCAGTGTATTTAATGTAAACGGCGATGTTTCAAAACAAAGGAGAAATGATTGGTTATGCTTCTTTTGTTCATCCACTGCAAGTAGATCATATTATTTATTGCCAAATATGATCGCACCCTAGTGGAGAAAAAATTAAACACATCGAACTGTACACCGGTTTTATAACCAACATTATGGGTTATCAAATCATTTATTAGTAAACAACTCAGTAAAATCATTATTAAAAAACACAATTATTGAACACACAATTATCAAATGTGTAGTTCGAAGGAATCTGCTTATTATTTGATATATTCAACGTATTTGTTTGAGAGTCAGCCACTGCAAAATAATGCTCTGACCTGTTCGGAATATTAAAAAGGAGGAGCTTCCTTTATCACAGAAGCAGGAAGTAGTAAAAGGAATTCGATAAAGATCGATGTGAAACACGACTGTGATTGGTTGTAAAACATAATTAATTGAAATGTGATTGGTCATTGACTACCATTTGGGGCATTAGTTAAATAGACTTTAAACTTACAACAGCAGTCAAAGACCAATCACGTTTCAATTAATGTTGTTTTACAACCAAACAAAGTCGTGTTTCACCTCGATCTTTATAGATTTCTCTTTATCAGCTCCTGCGTTTTTGATAACGAAAACTGCTCTTTTTTAATATTCTGAACAGGTCAAAGCATAATTTTTCTCCAACAAATACATTGAATATAGTGAATAATGAACAACTTCCTTGAATTTACTGAGTTATCATCATCATCATCATAGTACATTCACGAATTTAGGCCATTTGTTGACCTGTTACGGCCTCAAGAGAAACATCATCCAAAAGTCTTTTGAGTGGACGTCCTGGTCTTCTTCTTCTTTCAGGTTGATATTTTAACATTTGTTTTGGTATTCTGTGATCTTACATTCGATGAACATGTTGCATCCATCTTGACTTATAATCAGATATTTTGCTTTCTGAAGATTCCATGTGTAATTCTTCTAAGATGTCTGCATTTTTTTTGTGATCTACTGAGTTATTGACTAAAAAAATTAATTAATTACCTGTAATGTTGTTTATAATACAGAGTGATTCAGAAATATGGCTATAGGTCTGATCGCATTTTGTGAGGAAAATATTATTATTAAAGGAAATACGATGTTATCATTGGAAAGGGAATCCTTCAAATTACTATAGAACAAAACAAAACAAACCACTGCTCACGTGCAGCTTGGCGGGTTGATTTTTATGGGCTAGCGTCATACGCCTCCACAATTCGCTTCGTTGTTTCTGCATCCGTGCTAATGCGAGGCCTTCCAGGAGGTTTGATTTTCTGCATCCTTACCGTTCCCAGCAGTCGTTTTCTCCACTTCCCCACAGTCGACGGCTGCAATGCTACGTTAAACTCACGTCTTGCCCGTCTTGCGGCCTCACGTTCATTAAGCATACGTTATTGCCCATGCAGCAATTGTAATTTGCTGTTTGACTAATGACGTAAATTCTACACTGTTTTATTTTATTCCATTTTTGTAATTTAAATAATTGCCTTTCCAACGGTAATTTCATATAATGATAATATTTTCATCACACAACGCGACCAAACGTATAGCCATATTTATGATTCACCCCGTATATAGTTCGATGTGTTTCATTATTTCTCCACTAGGGTGCATTCTTAAAATATTGCGATCCTATTTGGCAATAAATAATATGATCAAGTTGCAGTGAATATACATAGCCTCACATTTCTGATTTGTTTTCAAACATCGCCGTTTACATTAAATATGTAAATATTTTAAAATACCGGTAACTACATTTAAATAATAATTTGTGAGTAAACAGCTTAATTTTATTCGTTAAATCGCCCTAGCAAATGTCATTCTCTGTTAACAAATCCTCTAGATAAATGCATATAACTCGTGACATTACTTATGAAAAATAAATATCGGGACGGTTTATTGCGCTTTGAATGAAATATGTACGTTATTTGTATAAAGTAAGGTACCAGTACGTCCAGACATGGCCCATTCAAGCCCAATGACAGTTGACGAAGAATATTAGATAAGAAATTCCCACCTCACAGCACGAGTTGTATAAATATACAAGTCTTGAGCAATGGATACATTATAACTTCGCCATCATGAACGCTAAAGTAATTTTCTTGTTTGTTCCATCATTCTTGTCTTCGTAGCTCAAGGTACGTACAAACAAAAATTTTTAATAATATAATTAACTATTAAAACTAGTATCCAGTCTAGAAGTGGATGCATTCACATACCTAGGAACAATAATCACAAATAGGAATGAGATGCACAAAGAAATTAAACATAGGCTCAATTCTGGAAATGCATGCTATTATGCATTGCAGAGACTCTTGTCGTCCCAACTCATTTCAAAAAACGTGATCATCATCATCATCATCATAGTACATTCACGAATTTAGGCCATTTGTTGACCTGTTTCGGCCTCAAGAGAAACACCATCCAGAAGTCTTTTGAGTGGACGTCCTGGTCTTCTTCTTCCTGCAGGTTGATATCTTAACATTAGTTTGGGTATTCTGTGATCTTCCATTCGATGAACATGTTGTATCCATCTTGACTTATAATCAGAAATTTTGTTTTCTAAAGATTCCATGTATAATTCTTCTAAGATGTCTTCATTTTTTTTGTGATCTAGTAGTGTGTATCCTGCAGTCTTCCGAAGATATCTCATTTCAGCAGATCTAAGTCTCTGTATATCCTTCTGTTTCAACGTCCATACTTCGCTACCATACAAAAGAGTTGGAAGAGCCAGTTTTTTATACACTTTCAGTCTTGAATGCTTTTGGACTAACTGTGGCTTGAAGATAGAATTTATTAACCCTAAAATTCTTAAAAATTTAGATATTTTTGCATTTACATCCTTTTCTTCTTCATATGAGATATTGCATCCTAGATATGTAAAACTATTCACCTGCTCCAAAATTTTATTGTCCAGTACAATTTTACTTCTGACAGGATCTACACATTGAAATGCCATAATTTTTGTTTTTTCTGTAGATATCTTTAATCCATATTCTTCTGTAATTTTGGTAAGTTCATACAGACCTTTCTGTAGATTATCTTCGGAATTTGCTATTATTATTTGGTCATCTGCAAACAATAGGGTGTTTAATTTTCTATTTTCTGATATTCTTATTCCAAATTTATATGTTTTGTTCCAGCAACATATTACTTCATTGATATAAATTGCAAAGAGTGTTGGGGATAGGGGGCAGCCTTGTCTCACACCACGATTTATAATTCCTTCTTCAGAAAATCTGTTATTTAATTTAATCTTTATGGTGTTGTCTTTGTAAATATTTTGTATGTTCTGCCGAAGTAAATTTGGTATATTTCTGTCTTCCAATATATTTAAGAGTTTTGATCTCTTGACTGTGTCGAATGCTTTTTCAAAATCTATGAAAGCAAAATGTGTTTCTAAGTTGAATTCTCTTCTTTTTTCAAGCAATAGTTTAACAGAAAATGCTGAATCAATACAAGATCGTCCTTTCCTAAATCCATTTTGACATTCCATAAGAAATTTTTCACTGAAACTTTTCAATTTTCCATTTAAAATGTCTGCATAAATTTTGTAGCATGTGTTTAACAAACTGATTCCCCTATAGTTGTCCATTTTTCTCTTGTCTCATTTCTTGAACAGGGGTATAACAATTCTTGTCTTCCATTCCTGTCGTATATCTGCATTTTTGAATACATTATTAAAGAAGGACAACAGTCTTTCATGGAACTGTTTGCCTGCATATTTGTACAATTCAGAATTCAAGCCATCTGTGCCAGTTGCCTTCCCATTTTTTAATTTCTTTAAACTATTGTTCAATTCTTCCAATGATATTATGGAATCTGTCTCATTATTATTTCGGAAAATTGTATCTTCATAGCTATTGTCAGTCCAAAGACTTTTATAATAATTGAAAAAATCTTCTTTTGTTACTCCGCAATTAATTTTGGTAGATTCTTTAATATCTTTATTCAAATATTTAATATTTTGAAGGCATTAGGTTGGAGCTTATGCAAATCTGATTCTAAATGTGTAACAAAATTTAACCATGTTTTCCTATGTCTCTTTCTTATTTCCCTCTTAACAATAGCTCTACAGCGTTTGAATTCTATTTCATTTTCTATTTCATTTTCTTTAAACTGAAAAAATTTAAAACCGTTATTCTACCAGTTATACTATACGGCTGTGAAACATGGACTCTCACATTAAGGAAGGAAAGGAGATTACGGGTATTAGAGAATAAAGTATTTACGAACATTTTGACCAAAGAGAGAAAAACAAACAAGTGAATGGAGAAGACGGCTTAATGGTAAACTGCATGGTCTTTATAGGAAGCCAGATATAATAAGAATAGTTATGTCTCGTAGATTGCGATGGACAGGACATGTGGTACGAATTGTGAATGAAGGACATGCCTGAAAGCTTCTTGTAAGAAATCCAGAGGGAAAACGCCCAGCCGGTAGAACAAGAATGAGGTGAGAGAATAACAGTAAGCAAGATTTGAGGGAAGTACATTATACAGGTAATGATTGGAAAACATTAGCTCAGGGTAGGGATGTATGGAGAGCTTATGTGCGCGCGGCCATGAACCTACGGGTTCGACAGTGCCAGTGAGTTAGTTATGAAATACCCGGCTTGCGTTGCTACGTTTTAATAAATTTAATGTTTTTTTTATTTTAGTTGAATAAGTTAAATGAAAATTAATGGTTCATTAAATTGTATGGTGGGCCTATACGATGACCGGAATTAGCTGATTTCAGGACAATAACTACCTCGGTTTATTTTAATAGCATATACTGAGTTTCGTTGTGAAACATAAAAAATTGCGACCGCTAGAATGATATTTAAATTTTCGTTTCAGGTGAACTCTTACACCTAATGGTTTTTCAGTGTAATATATAGTGGCTGAACAGTCTCCGTTCTTGAAAAACGTTCTGTAGAAATTTTCATAACAATCGATCAACTACATTTGTAGTTTTTTGCGAACACAAACATAAGCAGAGTGAACTGTTATATAGCTTATAAAGATCACATAGAATGAAATAAAATATAAACTATTACTATTCTTAAAGAGATAATGGATTTAAGCTAAAATATATAGGGCCTACACAAAAATGTATTTTGTAAAATTTGAATAATAAAGTTATGGATACAAAAGGCTACACAAAAATTGATCGGTTAAAGAATGAAGATATAAAAACAGAGTTAAATATATATCCATGCATCATCATCGTCATCATCATCATCATCCGTATCATGGCAGCTGCCGCCGTCTTCCGGAAACCAAAAGCCATTCCTCTCTGTCCATCCATTCGTCTCCCTCCATTCCTCCATTCATAGCTGCTTGTACCCGTTCTATCCAAGTTTTCTTCGGTCTTCCTCTCTTCCTCCTTTCCATTGGGATCCATTCCATAACAATTTTTGGCAATATTTGCTCTGGCATTCTTATGACATATCAATTAAATGATATAATCAAAGGATATAGAGATAAATGGTTTAGACATGTAGAAAGAATGAACGTAACAAGATTACCAAAAGCTACAAAAACTACAAGCCAAGTGGTTCAAGAAATGTAGGAGGGCCAGTGAAAAATGGACAGAACAACTTTGAGGCGGATCAGGCATTTTGCTTAGCCCGTGAGGTGAAGAAGAAGTAGAGAAGTTATTGATGAAGTTATGCAACAACCGGCTAAGCGCTATAAATTGAGATTTTGATGTCATCTGTTGCACTGGCTCATGAAGTAAGTGTACGCACACTTTTAGCGCCCAATCTTTAAATGTAACCTTATAATTATAGATGAATGTATCAGTCCTATCAGAGATTCTATCTTTTGTAACAAACGGCTCTGAAATCAGATCTTGATAAATGCTAATTTAAATTCTGTACCATCAAGCTAAGCGTCCAATGTTCCCGCTCTTAGATTGATGATGCATATCTGTCAAACAAAGAAACTATCTTGCTATTTCCAGTATTTTACATCAATTAAGACTTTCGCGACCGTCGTTATATATATTAAAATTCCTTTTTGCGCTATAGTGCGTTTTGTGGTACTTACAGCACTGGCGACCATTATTCAAAGTTCAACTTCCTACATTTCGGGGTTGCCAACCTGAATAACTATACTGTAATATCACATTTACGCAGACGCACAGTGTGATATTTTGAGAATCTAGCTGGACAAAATCAATTTAGGAACAAGTCTTAATTGGTCATTTTGCGGAATAAATTCAAAGCAAACAAGTTATATTACAATCCAGTACATTTCCTGGAAACTCACAACAAACAGTAATAGGTATAAATAGGTCGGAACTGCCGGCTACCTGAGCCACCGCTCCCTGCTATCGTGTTATTCGTCTGAGTTCGCTGGATGAATACGCTTTGTTTCTGTGAGCTAGAGGTGATGTGTTATTATCGCTTTTGTGGGAGTCTCAAGGTAAATTCTCATATTTTATTTTGTTTGTAAGTATTTAAGTTTAATCATAAATGTTAAGTTAACAGAGTGAGGTTTTTATTTAATCAGAAATAGTACATATTTTGTTTCATCTAGGGTTTCAGTTTATTTCCCCGCTTTTCCCTGTTCATTGTGTATATTTTTCTGAAAGGTATATTTCAACACTACAATAAAAATGTTTATTTGCTTGCGAAACTTTGCGAACTCATTTAACTTTGTCCTATTTTCAGAATGAGTACACACATTTCTCGTCGTTCGTTTTCTGACGTTTGGTTTTCTAACGCCAAAGAATCAAGGTAGGATGCTTTGTTGCATCATATTTTGCACGAACTTGGTGTTCAATTTGTTTCGGTTGATATTTTGAAGAGTTTAAGAGCAACAATCAGTAGAGTTAGGAAACAAATCGACGAAAGATGGTCGAAATCAGGAAGACATCGAGAACGCTTCTTAAAAGCGAATTTTTCATGGTTGGAAGCGAACATTTCATGTATGGGTATTGTCAGTGAACCTTTCGCTGATTTTTCAGTACCTGGAATATGTAACCGGGCCGGAAGACCCCCGAAAGACTTCGAAATTTCCAGTGAAAAAACGAAGTGACGGCGAATTCGTCCGCTTCTTGAAAGTATGTGTCCGGTAGAGGTATCGGTAGCAAACGAAGTACAGCCTCGCCAGTCAGGAAGAAGGAATTCAGCAGCAT
Source organism: Diploptera punctata (assembly GCA_030220185.1). NCBI lineage: Eukaryota > Metazoa > Arthropoda > Insecta > Blattodea > Blaberidae > Diploptera > Diploptera punctata. The sequence continues at coordinate 61,445 of JASPKZ010009192.1, forward strand.
TTGTTAAAGAGCTTGGCCAGTTTTCACCCAGACGAGGTACAGAAAAAATGGCACTGAGGTGTTTAATCAGTCCAAAGCAAGGTGTGCTTTCGAATGACCAAGCTCAGGCATTAGTCGTTGATGCAAATCTGCCGACATACAAATACGGTGTCATACGCGAGCAAATAAAATTAATTAACAAAAATCTGTACCCAATGCCAGTAAGCGTGCATACAATTTTATTTGATGGGAAAGATATAATGTCTTCGTGTGTTTTACCAATCGGTCAAATGAGTGAAGAAGCTCAAGAGGCAACAAACAAGAGCAATAGGAAATTTAGAAAACTTTTCACAAGAAAAACTTTTAGAATTGTTACAAACCGAGATTTACTAAATAGATTGTTAATTTTATCAGATCCCTTTATTTCTAGTTTGCTCCAAAAACAAAACGTGGTAAAATTAAACATGAGGTGTACGAGCTATTAGAAGTCACAATACCAATAGAGGAAACACACAGATTCTGAAGAAGACTCGGATCGAAGTTTTGATGAATCTGACGGTGATTGTAACTATTCGTAATTGCACTTCTCTTTTGTTTTATTCATTTTTATAATAATTTAAATGTATATTATTAGTTGTAAAAACATGTTTCTTTAATTATACGCCTAAAACCTTCAGAATATTTTTCTTCATTCATTTACATTTCACCACCTAATAACACATAAATATGGGACAAAATAATTTTGTCCAGTTACATTTTCAAAATACCACACTGTGCGACATGTGGGAAGTAAAACCACTGCCCCTCTATGTGTACTACGCACAATGTATATACAGAAAATATCCAAAAGGTAGTGTTCATAAACATTATACGAAACAAATCACTGCATTTTAAATGAACTGAACTTTATTTGAAACATGTTATCAATAACTGTTCTCAAGGCCTCCTGTAGTTTCAACTAATAAACATTGCCCACACTGTTAACGTTAGTCAATTGTTTATAATGAACACAAATATTTCCAACTTAGATGTTATTATTTTACTATTATTTATTATTTTGAAAACACCATCGCGCAAAAAAATAATGTACAACGCACGTTTGTGAAGCGTTTTACAGAATCTCGGAAATTGAAAACCTCGATATCGCTCGATTTTTACACATTTTTCCTCGATTCTGTAAAAACCACTTCCCAACCTCGCATCATAATATACTATTTCGGGATTCTTGGCCATGTCTTGCAGTGTTGTCTTCTCGATGTTTCATCGCCAACTCTGGGTGACACCTTCAGAAGATATTGCTTGTGTATATTTTCATACGGCCAAGGATCCCGAAAAGGTATTTTAATATAATATCCAGAACTGTTACTTTGGCGCTGCAATAAATAGTGAAGATAGTATTTTTCTCAAAACTTATGTAATGGCGCATAGTCGGTTGATGCATAACGTCATCCACATATGACACAGATGATGGAGCAGAGAGAAAATAGAAATGCGACGCGGCGCGTGTTCCAGAGAAGGCAGTATACTAATAGATTATTTTAAAAACGTGCGGAAATTTACATTTCACTTTGTTGCTGCCGCATCAATGGGACAAGCTTATTTGTTTAACGTGCGGATAGAGATACGAGTATTGAGTGATAGAAGGATGAGAGAAATTATACCTCGCAACTCGCACCAATAAAGAACTTTCATTCATTTGTTTTACCTGACTGTGAGGTGTTCTCTTCCTGTTCACCAGGGTTAAATTATACATACAATAAGAATTATGATAAATGATACATAATAGATATAGACTACTCAATATAAAGTTGACACGGGTACGAAAGGAAAATAATAACAATAATAGTAACAATAATAATAATAATAATGATAATAAAACATATTGGAAAAAATTACAAGAAAAACGTTTGAAATGGTATGGACACCTCATAAGAATGGAAGGAGAAAGAATACCAAAGAAGATCCTTAATTGGAAAGCTAATGGAAGAAGTGGAAGAGGCAGACCTAGAGAACGTTGGATGGATGGAGTGAGGAGAACTATGGAGGCTAGAGATCTGAGGGAAGAAGATGCTCTAGACAGGAACCTCTGGCGACAAATCACTTTGGGTTGAAGGACAAAGACTGTATTGTGGAATATTCCTAATTTAAAAAAATAAATAATAATAATACGATAATAATAATAATAATAATAATAATAATAATAATAATAATAATAATAACAACAATAACAATAACCTATAATTAGATTGAATAAATGACTTTGGTAAAGACAGTATCAAATATAAAGGAATAATGAAAGTACACATGGAACACGGTTATATATTATATTGTGTAAGGAAATATGTAGTGAGTTTCTTTTTAAATTGTTTTTGAGTCGGGCAGTCCTTGATATACGAGGGGAGGGAATTCCAGAGTCGGATGGCTGAAACATGGAAGGATGAGGGATAGTACGAAGATGGATGTGATATTCATGCCAGTTAAGAGTAAGTCACCGACCATGATTACTCACTGACACTATCGAACCCATAGGTTGATGGCCACACGGTCATAAGCTCTCCATATATCCCTATCCGGAGCTAGTATATTCCGATCTGCCCTGTATAATCTACTTCCGTTAAACCATTATTGTTATTCTCCCACCTCATTCTTTACCTATCTACTGGGCGCTATCCTTTTGGTTTTACTGCAGTAAGTTTTTTCATACCCCTCTTTCATTCCGAATTCGCGTCAGATGTCCTGCCTAGCGCAATCTACGAGAAGGCTCACCTGTCCTTATTATATCTTGTTTCCTATGAAGATCATATAATCGTCTTATTCATTTCTCTGTTCGTCTCTCTTTGGTCCAAATATTTTCCTAAGAATATTATTCTCAAATACATGTAATCTCCTTTCCTCCCTTAAAGTAACAGTCTGTATTTCGCATCCATACAATATAAGTGGGAGAATAATAGTTTTATATATTTTCACTTTACTTTTTTTAGAGAGACATTTTAACTCATGCCCCATATGGGAGTCAATGACCATTCACATTTCAATTATTTTTTTATTTACAACCAATCACAGTCGTGTTTCGTCTAGAATTTACCAACTAAAGTTAATCATAATAAAGAAATCGCCTGCTTTTTAACATTCTGAATAGGTCATAAGCATTATTTTGCAGTGACCGACTCCCTGCGAAATACGGCTACCAGATTGTATATACAGTGCATGAATGTCAACACATAGCGCATGCAGCAGTTAATACAAAACATATGTAGCAATTGATTATACCACCGAAAAAATAAACCACTGTTTGCACTTTCTTAGATGCATTTTTTCCCAGGTAATAATCCAGACAAATATAATTGTCATATTTACTTCATAGGACATCAGAAATGAATTAAATATTGTTTGATGTGATTCATTTTTTCTCCACTGGAGTGCATTCTTACAATATTGCGTTCCTTTGAATAATATGATCTGGTTGCAGTGACGAACAAAATAAGAAAATGAAACGTAACAATCGTTTCCCATTTGTTTTAAACGTCGCCCTTTACTTTAAATTGTAGCGAATAAGATACGGCCCTAATCTAGTATAGTGATTAAGGAATATGATTAATGAATAAACAAAGAATGAACTGAATATAAAAATAAAATAAATATCGTATTGGTAAATAGTTTTCACAAAGGGGCAGTTGAAAACCTAAGTAAAAAGATGTCATAATATGTAACCCTTTGAATTAGACTTGATATCCTTAAGCTGGGTTTAACTTGAAAAATCACGTTTGGGAGAAACGTCAAACTCCAAAATTTACAATCGCGGAAAGCCCACACTGGTAAACACGCTCCCTAGCCGTGAGAATAAAAATAAAAATGTAGGTGGGAGCTTAAATAAAATATTTACGCCCTTAGAAGGCATGTGATTGAATATTCTAACCAATCAAAATCAGAATCCTGACTTCGACGCGAAACTCATGAGGACAGATTAACTTACTTATAATAAGAACAGTTACATCTCGTAGACTGCGATGGGCAGGACATGTTGCACGTATGGGGAATGAAAGACTTGCATGGAAGTTTCTTGTAGGAAAGACAGAGGGAAAAGTCCCAGTTGGTAGACCAAGAATGACGTGGGGAATAAAATTAACTATGATTTGAGGGAAGTAGATTATACAGGTAATGACTGGAAAACATTAGCTCAGGATAGGAATGTATGGAGAGCTTATATCCGTTCGACCATGAACCTACGGGTTCGATAGTGCCAGTGAGTAAGAGTAAGTATGTATATTCAACAGTTCATAGGGAGAAGACGTACATCGGAGAGTGCATATGTTCGAGAAGAGATCCCAAGTCATGGGACTTAGAAATTCCTATAAAATTAATCATTCTTAAGCTTAAGTGAGAGTCCTCGTGCAGTTAGGCATCAAACGTCATCATAAATTCAACGGTTCAAAATGTATCGAGTGTATTTTAAGAGCTTACTTCATTAATTGAATAAAATACATTTATTTTCATTATTCGTGATTGTCTGTTCCCACGCAATTGACCTTCCGAACCCTATATAGATAGGAGTCTCAGCGCTAACCCTGAAACAGGAACTGACTACCTACTGAGGTAGGGCATCAACTGTTATCACAAATCACAATTAAATCAAAGTGGAACTACAGTGGCATTAACAGCCATCAACGTATTGCCACAAAGTGTCGCCCTACGAAAGGGCATTTTTTACTGTGACAAAGTTTTTTTCAACGTGACTGTATTGGAAACAAGAGTGATTTTCGAATGTTGTGGACCAAGCATCATGATCCAGCAACAATGTGTAACCCAACATCCTAACCACGAGATGGAAGGAGCAGCTACGAGCGGACAACAGTCCAGAAATCTAACAAGATCACCCTACATAGTCATCGGCAGATCTCAACACATCGCCATGTAAGACGAACAAAGAAGATATAACAAGGCAAACTGACAGATTTGTAAAAAAATAATAGAATATCAACCGGTGAAAAAAATAGAATGTGTTAGGAAGTCAAATTCAAAATCTATGAAAGTAACAATAAATTTATGTGTTAAGAAATTAAATATCAATAAATTTAAGGGAAAATAGAAACAAAGATCAGATATTTCCTTCATGTAGTTGGCACGCAATATTGTCTAAATATGTAGCTTATAAAAAATGATACTCAGGAGTGGGAGAATAATTAAATAAATTAGTAAGAATAAATACAGTCAGACAATGGAGGGAAATAATGAAAATGTAATAGAAGGGCAAGCTTCATTAGGAACTAGGCCTAATTATGATGTAGAAGCAGGGACAATGCATAATGATAACCTGATCACCCCCGTGAATGAAAACGGAAATGATTCAAAGAAAATAATAGGTCCCAGAACGACATTGAATATTTCATGAGGCAAATAATAATGTCAATTAAGGGAGATATAGATTCAATGAGGGGAGATATGGATAAAAGTAATAAAGAATTGAGGGGAGACATGAATAAAAGTCATAAAGAATTGAGGGAGGAAATAAATCAGTCAAACGAATCCATAAATTCTTTGAAAGTAGAGATACAACACAGTCATGATTCTCTAAAGCTAGAACTCTTGGGGACGATAGAAAATTTGACCTCAAATTTAGCAGAAAAAGTCGAGTCAGCAGAAAACCAAGTTGTTGAAATGAATTGTTAAATCAGTAATATGAGATCCATGCAAGAAGCATTTAAATCTATGGTGATATCCGAGACGAAAGAACAGGGGAGGAATTTTGAAAAATTTTAGAAAGCCAGGACACAATAAAATCAATATTCAGGGAATTTCTTTAAATGAATGGAAATTATATTTTAGCAAGCTATTGACGGAAGATCGTTTGGAATTTTTAAGTGGAATTGCAGAGGAAACTGATGATCAAAAGAGAACGAGTATACATTTAGATATTGAGACAGTAGAGATAGCAATTGGAAGTTTAAAAAATGGAACGGCTTTTGGGGAAGAAGGAGTACATCCAGAATTAATTAAATATGGTACAAGAAAATTATTTGAATTGTTAAGGAGCCTTTTTGAGAGATGCCTAAACGGAGAAGATATACCAGTAAAATGGAAAATTGTGTTCATATCAGTCATTCATAAGAAAGGAAGAAAGGATGAGTGTAATAATTTTAGAGGAATCATCGTAATGAATGTTTTTAGCCGTATATATATATATATATATATATATATATATATATATGGAAAAATAATCAAATACTATTTGGAAGAAAATTATAAACGTAAGGAGAATGAAGTACAAGCAGGATTTAGGTCTGAGAGATCTACAATTGATCACATATTTGTGGTAAAACAATTGATTGAAAAGATGAAAAGTAACAACCAACAAGATCATTTCACATTTGTGGATTTAGAAAAGGCATATGATACTGTACCTTTACAAAAGTTGTGGGAAGCGTTAGAAGATATGGCCATAAATGATACAATTATTAATGCAATAAAACAATTGTATAAAAATGCAGTATCTAAAATTAAATTTGGAAAATATATATCAGAAGAAATTAAAGCAACAAAAGGCCTTCGTCAAGGTTGTAGCATATCACCAACAGTATTTAAGATATTTATACATAAAGCACTGTCAAACTGGAGAAAAAAATGTTCAGGAATGGGAATACCAATTGAAGATGGATCAACAAATACAATATATACATTGTTATGTGCGGATGACCAGATAATAATTGCTCAAGAATTTGAAGACATGGAGTTTATGTTCAGAAATTTATCGGACGAATACGATAACTGCGATTTGAAAATAAATTTAGAAAAAAACATTTTATATGGGACGTGGAGCCGAAACCGAATATTTGATATTAGTAGATGAAAAGGGATATATTAGAGGATGTGAAGAATTTGAGTATCTGGTAGTAAAATTAGATAAAGAGGATAAACAAAAAGTGATATTAAGAACAATAAATAAAGGTATAGCAATAACAGCAATGATGAATGGAGTCTTATGGAACAGACATATAACCAGGAAAAATAAGTTACAAATATATAAATTCAATAGTGAGAAGTACTGTCACTTATGGAGCTGAAGTTTGGAAATTCGACAAAAACTTAGAACAAAAACTTATGTCGATGGAAATGGATTTGTTGAGGAGAGAAGCAAGATGTTCAATATTAGACAAAATAACAAAAACTGTCATAAGAGAAAAAATGAATATTGGTTCTTCAATAGTAGATTATATACAGTATAAGCAATTAAATTGGTATGGGCACGTACGACGAATGCAACAGGAAAGATTACCCAGGAAAACATTGGAATGGTGTCCACCTGGAAGAAGGAGAAGAGGAAGACCATCAAACTCGTGGATGCAGGAAATAAGAATTGTAAATAGAGCAAGGGGACTGGATGACATGGATTGGATTGAGAGAGACGAGTGGAGAAAAAAAATAAAACTTTAGGCACATAAAGATGTGTAAACATTAACATTCTGTTTATAAATAAATAAATAGTGAAGAAATTCGTTCTGACGTGAATAGCCAAAATGAAAAGTTTACAGATATCGAAGAATCGCAGGAACAAACTGAGATTACTGTAGTACAACGGATTAGCGAGATTAAGAACGCAGTAGAACAAAACAGTTTTTAAAGTAAATGACGCGACTTCGAAAGTTGAGGGTAATAATGCTCAAATCAGTGGGATTAATCAACAAATGAATAAGTTAGCCGCTAATCAGAACGAAATAAGTAAAAAATTTGATCAGCTTACTGAAAAGTGTAATTCATAACAACACAGTGGAGGAAATACTTTGAATCATGTAGGGAATGAAAATTTACACATTTCTAGCAACTTAACTGAAGGAAATCGACCCGGGGCAGTTGAATTTCGGTTGGGACGCCACAATCGAAGTATCAGTTCAGCTATTCCGTATTGTCTAACTCGTGTGTACAGAATTAGTTGTGTTAATAATGTCCATGTGTCCCAACAGTTATTAAGGAGTTACCACCGGCCTACTTTTGACGAAGGCAGAAATAATAAACCCAAGACAATTTCTGGACGAATGAGGAGAAATACTTAAAATAAAAGGGATTACATCGGAGCAGTACACGTATATAATAAAACGATTGTCTCAAAAATAAGAGTCGTGATTGGTTCGAAATTACGTTATCCGATAGCACTACATACGAAACATTTTTAAACGGGTATTCAGAAACAGGTTTCTTATTACCGAAAAGCAGGTCATGATTCGTCAAGAGATTATGTTAGTGGTAAGTGTAACAAAAATGGAAATACTTCTTTTCACTGGCAAAACGGCCGAAATTAGTGACGCCCCCCCGATTTCTTATTAAGGAATTCATACAGATAATAGTCAACCAATATCCCCAAAGTATCCGACCGCGAATTTAGTAGTAGCGAATATGTGCGAATTATTGTTTTTTTGTTTTGGATAGTGCTTCATCTACTACAATTATTAGAGTCAGGGGATTGTAGAGATCAGGCGTGTAGACAGGAAAACTGTAAGACATGATTATCATAAGCAGAGGAAAGGAGATTAAAGAGGAAAAGAAATTTTCGAAGAGGGAGCGGCGAGGCACAATCTTATCAAAATAACCCCAACTACCAAATAAGAGGGACTTTCCAAGACCGAGATCCGCAGGGTAATGGTATAGGTAATATCCAGAATCGATCAAATGGTAGGAATGACAATGAGAGTTGGAATAATTCCAATAGACGAGAAGGGGTGTGTGAACTAGTGTAACATAAGCCGAGGGGAGACATCAGCCCTACAGACAATATGGACGGATCGATCGGAAAACAGCAGAGATCGTTCCTTTCAATCCGTATGAACGGTAACAAATATCAGTACAAGGAAATCATCAGAGATTGGTGTAAAATGTCCTAAGAGCATGGACAGATGAGTGAGAATAATACGTAGAGGCCACTTGGTAAGTAGCGGAAATAAAATTTCCGAAAATGTAAGAAAAACAAGGTTGCCAAATAGGCACAATGTGCCACAATAATGACAACATAACCAATAATTCAAATGTCTTAACCCCCACGCACCAGCATATTCAAACAGAATGAAAATACGTTCAACGATGGAACGCTGGAAATAACGAGTGTGAACACTTTTTAAACTGAGATCGGATTCATTTGTCGATGGACTAAATGATGTACTTTGATTCAACTCTGAGCATACAAAAGGGCCACAAAGGGATTGCGAGCCGTGTGTAGTGGAAACGCACGCAGAAAGAAAAGAAAATTCGTATGCGAGAAATGAAGAGTTAGCCGTGACGGAAATTAAAAATGTTAAGGTAAATACGAAATCTATTGGTAGCCTACCGTATTATCCAAGTAATCATTAAAAAATAAGGAATATATATGACGATTAGACAATGGGTGTAATTCGTTTATGATGAGCGAAATTTTCTTTAATATGTTATGCGCCGATCAATGTAGAGAATGTCACGATCACAGTATGCGATCGTGTTCAGCTTCTGTAGCGATAGGAAAGAAGAACAACCAGCGTATAAAATATCAAATTATGATCGAAGTAAGATAAAAATGTCGAATATTGTATGATGATATAACTTTTCTCATCATTACTAGACTTACCTCCCAATCTGATTATCGCTTGCGAAATATTTGAGAAATTCGATGGTTGTATAGATTTCGAAACGAAAAGATTAATTTTGAACACTGAGGCTGCTAATATAATCGTACTTATAGTAGGGGATTACGTGATTCGAACTACGAATGAACCTGTAGATACAATAGATGGAGGAATCATTTTTTATAGAAAACGTGTTTAATAATGTTTTTGCTAACGTCAATATCATTTACCGCATTTGAGGGATAATGACACTATTGTGAAATTGTTATGACGATTACTTGTTTGAATTGTGTAAGCGAGTGCGATGGCAAGACCAGGGTTGAACGGTTTGTTAGTACAGGTGGTAAAGGACCCACGTACAATGTAATAGATGAAACGTAGGAGATAAAATACGAGCAGCAGAATACTTAGATGATTCACAACGTGAAAGTTGAAAGCGGTGTTAGTGAACAATAGGCTCACATTCTACCCTAGAGCTGGCAAGTGTAACAGTTACACCTGTAGGTTTGAGATAATTGATCACAAGCCTACTAAAATTAAATTGCGTCCATTTCCTGTGGCTTTGAGGGAAAAAGCTGATTAAGTGATCCAAGACATGCTGGATAATGATATAATTGAAAAATCTATTTCAGAGTACATTTCACACCTACTCTGGGTAGTTAAAAATAATAACACACTACGAATGACATTAGACGCTAGGCTACTAAATAGCTATATAATTTCAGATAACTTCCGTAATGAGTCAGTGGAATCCGTACTAACTAAAATAGGACGCGGAAAATATATATCGACAATCGACTTGAGCGAAAGATTCTTACAAATCCCATTACACAAGAGCGTACGTAACTACACCGCGTTCAATCACGCTGGGTAGACCTATAATTTTAAGCGTTGCCCGTTCGGAATAAAAGGATCTTGATCGGGGCTATTCAGGGCGATCGATCATATATTTGAGGGTAACATCGGTCAGAAAGTAGTGCATTTTTACGATGACCTATTGATAGTAAACGAGAACTTTGACCAACACATAGCGGAGATAGATATGCTCCTAAGTACGTTCGGTAGAAACGGTCTCACCGTTAACTTGGGAAAAAAGTCTCAATTTCTGTTAAGAGAGGTAGAATTCTGTGGGATTTATCATCAATGAAACCGGAATCAGTCCTAGCAATAAGAAGATTGAAGATATTTTGGCTATCCCTCCACCAAAGAACCTAAAGTAACTTCGCAGATTCCTTGGTATACTCATGTACTATACTGAGTTTTGTAGTAAATTATTCACGAGAAGTTACCCCACTTCGTGACCTACTGCAAGAAGAAACATGGTGGAGATGTGATCAAAGGTTGCAGGACACCTTTGAGCGGGTCAAATCGCTTATCGCAAATTGTATTTTATTACAAAGGCCCGACTTTTCCTGTCCTTCCATATCTATATTAATGCTTCACAAATAGGTTTAGGTGCCATCTTGACTCAAGTCGATGGTGATGGTAATACAAACACTATTGGCACAGCCTCAAGAGCGACCACAAAAAAAGAACTGGAACTGGCAGCAATCTATTTTGCATAGCAAAAATTCAGGTCCTTTTTTATTCGTTCATAGTTCGATAGTACACTCCGACCATATCAGTATCTCATTTCTAAATAGATGCAAGTTGGGGAGTAATACATTTACATATCGGAAATTATAAGTTATGATATTACCATTGAGTACACCTCGGTGAGCGATAATTCATTCGCAGATCTCCTGTCACGTCTCAGTTATATGATAGGAATTCCTGAGAACTTGACAACGCCAATACATGAGGTGCGTGTCATGAAATCGGTCGCTAAATATAGCAATATGGTAGCCAACATGGTGAGGAATATAGCAGAAATTCAAGCACGGGATCCCAATCTTACAAAGTTGAGGAATGAGGCAAAAGATATCAGCGAAACGCTCGATTCGGATTCGTATGGTATGCTCGCAAATACACTGTCTAACGATGTGGTAAGGAAGAACTGTCTTGGAAAACAGTAATTCCGAAGGATCTATATTTCCCATTAATGAACAAATTCCATGTAGCTGTAGCCCATGCAGGATGCGAGAGAGTTTTACTTAATATGTCTAAATATTTCTATTGCAAAAGATTAGCTATGAAAATAAGGGAAATAACGGCTACATGCAAAACATGTCAGATGTGCAAAGGCCTAAATGTGAAATATGACCATCCGCCTCAGTATATAATACGAGATAAGCCAAATAGCCTCATTATAATTGACTCATATGGACCGATGGTTGCAGGGCAATTTGGATACAAACATATTTTCGTGGTAACCGACTCATTCTCTAAGTTTACGAAAGTATACCCAATGAGGAAGATTACGACGAAGGCTTGCTTCCAGAAATTATTAGGCAACTATGAACCCAACTTCGGAAAATTCCACTCTATCTTAACGAATAATGCATCCGTCTACCGAAGTAGAAAGTTCGAACAAGAAATGAGAAACTGAGACGTCAAGTTATATCATAGTTCACTTTATTATCCCTCTGGGAATCCAACGGAGCGAGTTAATAAAGAAATAACAACGTGCCTCCGAATATTATGCAATAAGAGACATAGTAATTGGGTAAAATACGTGACGGTAATTGAGAAGGTACCCAATCACTCGATAAATACCGTAATTGGATACGTCCCTATCACGTTAATGTGTGGTATAGAAGCAAACAAGATGGTACCCTATGTCCCAAGTGCGAGTCCGTCGGGAGGCGTAGAACTGACAGACACAGAACGCTGTAGATGAGGATTCCAGAGAATAAAGGAACGAACTGAAAAGAGAAAATCATGGATGAAACGTAGAAAACATGCATGGATCCCTACAATTGGTAGTAAAGTCCTTGTGTGAAATATTTCACTATAAAACAAATATTCGCGCATGAACACGATTAGGAAGTGACCTGGTATTATTAGCCAACAATTTGGTGCACACACTTTCCGAGTCGATCATTTAGACGACCCAAATAAAACTATTGAAGTATTCCATTTACAACTCCTGAGGCCGTATAAAGAGTTCACAGCCGTTATCTCAGTATAAAAAAGTAATGGTTCATTACAGACGCTAATATGCATCTGCATGGTATGCAAAATAGTTAAATACAATATGTAAGCAGAAACGATATATAGTAATATTGTATGATAAATGTAAGAAGTGTTGGTCATACATTTTATATCAGGTTAGTTATTAGGAAAATTTAATGGGAAATAGTTTAAAAGGGTTTTATGATTGTACTTAATAGAAAACATAATGAGACTAGATAAATGTTGACGAAAACAGGGGATGAACATTTAAATTTCAAGAGGGAGCGAGAGGCTACCCTTTTATAATAATAATAATAATAATAATAATAATAATTAGCATGTATATTTGCCTTAATCTAAAGCCTGAACAAGAACAGAAACGATAAAAAAATAAATTGCAAAAGAATTACAAAGAAACGAACAGCTGGTCGTAGCGGGAATGTTTAAGATAACGTTGAACCCAGTCTAGAATAGAGATAAAAATCAGTTCACTAAACATAAAATGTTTTAAAAGAAGAAAGAGTGCGAGTGAGACGGAAAATAGGCACACCCTTCACTGGTACAAAATTCATTTGTCGAAAACAAAGATGATGGAAATGAATAAATCATTGTTTAAACCAAACTTTTAAAAGTTATTTCTAAAACAAAAATACAAATTAAACATGAGCTATTATAACTTCATAGTTAGTGTTCTTAAAAATCTAAGGTTATTCTTGTTGAATTGAATGGAAGCCTTATAAGCATACGTAAATTTAAGGAAGAGGTTAAGGCGGCGTCCTTTTAACAGTTTATGATTGGTGACAGATAAATATATAGCGTAGACAAAGTGAAAGAATTAATTAATACAGCATATGAGAATCGTTCGCTCATACGGTAGCGAAAATTTGTATGGGTAGATAGGGCGACATGATTTTGATTCGACCGGAGTTGTCGATTTGTTTTACTAATGAAATATAAATGACGTCAAAATTGAAATTGACGAATATGAGCTACGATGATATAACATTCTGTATACAGCGGCGGTTCTGCGCTTATGAAAATTTTTATTATTTTACCGACAAGTAAATAAATGAGGATAATTTCCACCTTAATCGATAGAATATAAATAATATGCGAATGATGAATAAATGAGTTCCATGAAGAATAGTTCGATTATAAACGTTATATAAAGATCAATGAACATGCTGATCATAAATTTTGAATAAGGAAGCGCATATTTAAATTAATCAGGAGGAATAAATATAGAAATAAATTATTATCATGGATTTGTAAATGTTCTCAAAACTGAGATTGCGATGTAAATACCTAATTATTATTAAATACCGTTATACATATTTATAAAGGATAATCATTGAAAATTACATAGCAAAAGTAATTAGTTAATTGAACGTATTGGTTAAAAGAGGGCAAATATGTTTACGCCAACATTAAGATCTATGTCTTATTAAATAAATAAATGACCCAAATAGAATAATTTAGTAGCTAATTGGAATTTTAAAAAAAGTTAGATTATAATAAGTGAGTTACAGTGCGTATGTAAAGTATGAACCATGGATAGTATAAACTATAAATGGATAGTAAAAAAATAAAAAAACTTCGCAAGACATTGCAAGGATTGAGATATATGGGAAACGTATTATGTGAAATTACCTAGCGTGTGAATAAAAGTGACGAAATGAAAACAAAAAAGAAACTTATAACAAGTGAAATACGAGAAGATGTATGGCATATGCATAAATTAAACATAAGATTAAAAAAAAACATTGGTTGATTATGAATGATAAAATAATTGGTTTATGATTTAACCATCGAACGTAAATAGAGTTTAAATGTACGTGTTTTTTGTTGTTCTAGTGGTAATATGCAGAAAACTGTAAGTAACCCAGTATGGTATGTGTTCAAAAATATAAACTGTTATGTGTTTGTAAAAAAAGAAAGGTATTTTCATATATGGTACTTGAAGGAAAAGGAATAGTGTAATACATCATGTAATTAGCATATTTAATAACGAGTCTTCTAATGGGAGCTTTGTTAAACAAAAAATAATCATAACTTTATGTTAGTATTTTTTTTAACAAGAGGCATTGTGTAGCGAATAAGATACGGTCCTAATCTAGTATAGGGATTAAGGAATGTTAATAATGAATAAACAAGGAATGAACTGAATATAGTTTTAAAATAAATTAAATTAATATCGTATTGGTAAATAGTTCTCACGAAGGATAAGTTGAAAACCTAAGAAAAAAGATGTCATAAATATGTAACCCTTCAAATTAGACCTAAAATCCTTAAGCTGGGTCTAGCTTGAAAAATCACGTTTGGGAGAAACGTCAAACTCCAAAATTTACAATCACGGAAAGCCCAAACCGGTAAACACGTTCCCTAGCCGTGAGAATAAAATTACAAATGTAGGTGGGAGCTTAAATAAAATATTTACGCCCTTAGAAGACATGAGATTTAATATTATAACCAATCAAAATCAGAGTTAGGGTATACGACCATATATGGGATGAATTGGTCCTGACTTCGATACGAAACTCATGAGGACACATTAACTGATTTATATTTAACAGTTCGTAGGGAGAAGACGTACATCGGAGAGTGCATAGGTTCGGTACTCGAGAATGGATCCCAAGTCATAAGACTTAGAAATTGCTGTAAAATAAATCATCCTTAAGCTTAAAGTGAGAGTCCTCGTGCAGTTAGGCATGGAAAGTCAACATGAATTCAACGGGGCACAATGAATCGAGTGTATTTTGAGTGCTTACTTCATTAATTAAATAAAATAAAGATATACGTGATTGTCTGTTCCCACGCAATTCTCCTTCCGAACCCTATATAAATAGGAGTCTCAGCGCTCACCCTGAAACAGGAACCGACTAGCAACTGAGGTAGGGCATCAACCAATTACCACAAATCACAATTAAATCAAAGTGGAACTACAGTGACATTAACAGCCTCAACGTACTGCCCCAAAATATATTCATGTTTTATAATAACTATATTTAAATCATTACTTGTGAGTAAACAGCTTAATTTTATTCGTTAAATAGTCCTAACAAATGCCACTCTTCATTTCCAAATTCTCTAATAAAATTCACTGCTCACTTCGTGGGTCGTGAATTTATCGATAATTTGGAAATCACTCGAGGCATTAATTATGACTATTTAACTCATGCCCCAAATGGGAGTCAATGACCAATCACGTTTCAATGATTTCTGTTTTACAACCAATCAGAGTCGTGTTTCACGAAATATTTATCAGTGTTATAATTACCATATATTAAACAAAGCTCCTCCTTTTTAATATTCTGAACAGGTCTGACCGTTATTTTGCAGTGACTGAGCCTATAAGAAATACGGCTACCAGATTGTATGTATAGTGCATACATGTCAACATTTGTAGCAATTTATTATACCACCAAAAAAAGAAACCACTGTTTGACTTTCTTAAATGTATTTTTTCCCAGGTAATAATCCAGAAAAATATAATTGTAATATTTACATCATACGACATCAGATATGAATTAATATACAGATTGATGTTTCATTTTTTCTCCACTAGAGAGCATTCTTACAATATTGCGTTCCTTTGGCAATAAATAGTATGATCTGGTTGCAGTGATAAACAAAAGAAGCAGTAGAAGCGTACCTATCGTTTCTCATTTGTTTTCAAACATCGCCGTTGCATTAAATATATAAATATTTTGAAATAACTACAGTTAAATAATGATTTGTGAGTAAACAGCTTAATTTTATTCGTTAAATAGTCCTAAACAAATGCCACTCTTGATTTCCAAATTCTCTAGATAATTCACTCCTCACTTCGTGAGTCGTGAATTTATCGATAATTTGGAAATCACTCGTGGCATTACTTATGATAATTTGGTACAAGACACTTTGTAATAGCCTTCATAATAACATACACTTCCACAAATTAACCAATGTTTAATTTCTTTCTGCATCTCATCCCTGTTTGTAATTATTGTTCCTATGTATCTGAATTCTAGGAATGAGACGCACAAAGAAATTAAACATAGGCTCAATTCTGGAAATGCATGCTATTATGCATTGCAGAGACTTTTGATGTCCCAACTCCTTTAAAAAAACGTTAAGCTGAAAATATATAAAACTATTATTCTACCAGTTATAGTATATGGGTGCGAAACATGGACTCTTACTTTAAGGGAGGAAAGGAAGATTACGAGTATTTTAGAATAAAGTTCTTAGGAAAATTTTCGGACCAAAGAGAGATGAACACACAGGTGAATGGAGAAGACTACATAACAATGAACTACATGGTCTTTATAGGAAGCCAGATATAATAAGAACAGTTAAGTCTCGTAGACTGCGATGGGCAAGACATGTTGCACGTATGGGGAATGAAAGACGTGCATGGAAGCTTCTTGTAGGAAAGCCAGAGGGAAAACGCCCAGTTGGTAGACCAAGAATGAGGTGGGAGAACAACATTAACTATGATTTGAGGGAAGTAGATTATATAGGGAATGATTGGAAAGCATTAGCTCAGGATAGGGATGTATGGAGAGCTTATGTCCGCGCGGCCATGAACCTGCGGGTTCGATAGTGCCAGTGAGTAAGTAAGTAAGTATGTATCTGAATTCAGCCACCTCTTTACAGTTTCCCTCATTTGTCATTATAATAAATAAATAAATAAAGCCTGATATGTCCCTTTAGGGCAAAGGCCTCCCTGTACAGGGGTTAAGCTCTATTTGAGAGTGTCACCCGGTGAGCTACTCCGTGGTCATTAATTGTCCATTTTCATTACATGATATATTTCTATATGTGACCAAATATTTAGTTTTATTTGTTTACCTCCAGCCCCAATATCTTAGTTTTACTCAATAGAGTGTGCGTTACGGCCGTTTTAGTATCCCCTTACTATCGCCTAATAATACTACTACATCATCAGGACAAACTTACAGCTCAAGTGGTCGCATCTTTTTATCTTTCGGAACGAAACTCCGCACATGCTATAAAAATAAAACGAGGGTGCTATTCTCAAAAATCAGCGAAATCCGATCATCATCATTAATATTCATCTTAGATTAAGCTTAGGATTAGGGGCTCTCCTGGCGCACCACTATCATCACCCGTCATATCATAGGGGCCAAGTAACCCCGCCTTCCAGGCGCCCAACCACAGAAGTGGGTAACAAGTAAGCCATGCCTGGAGAGAACACCAGGAATGTCGAAATTCAACCTGGGGCATTTCCAAAATATATATATATATATATCGCACTTTGGGAAGAAGGGGGTACAAGTGTAAAAATGTCATAAATTGAGTTAACACAACTACCTGTTAGAAAAAGTTGTTACAAATTTATTTATTTATGACCATAAATCATGTTCAAAAAAGATGAAGACAGTGTACAAAATATTGTTAGTTGGTTAGTTATCAAAAATTAAATATATAACAAACCTTTTTGAATTTTAATTTAAAAAAAACTTCGGAACTAAACTTTTTACACTTGTGGCCGTTTTCTTCCCAAGGTGCGATATATGACATGGTCCCTATTCGTTGAATACCTGATACATTTTGGTTGAATATGCTTTATCTGCTATCTCTCAATCTACCGGCTTTTTACAGCGTCTGCCGTCGTCCCGTGCCAAACTCCAATGCTTAACCCTCTTGGCTTGCATTTAACCTATCTTCGTGTACTTTCCTTCCATGTTAAATTTGGTCTCTCCCTTTTTTTCTTCTTTCATTCCAGTTCGAGTGCATTGATATAGGTTTTTTTTGGCCATCGCTCATCTTCTATTCTTAAAATATGTCCCCAAACCACTTTGAATTCCGTCTCCTCAATTCTTTCAATTATGCGGTCTTCCGTTTCCATTACTTTTCTAATTGTCTTATTTGTGACATGTTCTACATTTTGACTTTCTGGCAACTTCTCCGTAAAGTATCCTTTTCCCAAGCTATTAGTCTATTTCTGTAGTAGCCTACTTATTGATCGCCCATACCTCACGTTCCGTTCATGTAGCACACAGATTCAATGCGTTTTATTTTTAAAAAACATGTAGAAAATAAATTTAAAATATGTAATTGAATTATTCATTAATTCCTTTTGTTATTAACAGGAGTTTTAAAAAAAATCATAAATGACTACGGACTTATAGACGTATCTGTTTGTAATTTTCCTCAACAAATTTCCTTTAAGTACGGTTCTCCATCGTTCTCTGTCCTGCTGTGTCTTCATCTTGTTACACCAAATTTCCTCATTGAATTCTGAAAGTTATTCTTCCAGGTTATTCCTGGACTGCCTTTTCTGCTCCTTGTTTCAGTATTCCATGTATATATACGGCCTTTGGTTAATCTTCCGTCGCTGCATTCTTCTTACTCCGAGCCACACAATTTCAATCTACCAGCATTCTGTGTTCGATCTCGTCCATATCTACTTCTGTTCTGCCTTCAATCCATTTTCTGATTTCTGCAATTACATTAACTATTTCCAGTCGAGATTTTCTGGCAGCTCTTCTCCAAATATTAATATTCATTCAGCGGCAGTTATTCTGTTGACATGATTTGTTGTGTACATCTGTCCAAATACACCACATCCGATTCATAAAAAATTATACTTTCTATCCTAGTATGTGACTTATAAACAATCATAGTTGTTTTCTTCTGTTATGATAAAAATTTTTAACACTCCATAGTATAGAGTTGTAATCTTCATATGTGAAATAGTTAAAATTTGAAAAATCGTGTTTATTAGAAACTAAATAACATCTGCCGCAGACTAGCTCAGAATGGGGATAGACATGCCTGCATCCACTGGATTACCATACCCAGAGAGATTGAAAATTTCAATTGTTAAAATTCATAAAATTAGATTAAATTATGAAATTTTAGGTCAGGAGAGGTGGTGGTGTACACTTTTTAATCGCTCGATTGTGCACCAGATTCCTACAATTCAATTGAAAACCTCTTTCACAGTACCTAATCGTATTGAGAAGGCAATGCATTGTGCTGTTGATGGAGAACTATTTCAATTAGATGTGGATGTAAAGACTAGCGGCCACCTTGGTGCTTTTCGACAGGAGTAGGCTACTTGCCGCCACTTTAACCTTCCTCTTCATCACCATCCCTCAATTTACAAACTGGGATAAAACATACACTACCATCTCCGTGTACGAATACAAACATACCTAATATCTATGTAAAGCGTTCGGCCGAGGTGGTGTGATTACAAATTGGAAAAAATAGGCCACAAATTAAAATCAAGCATCCGAAGCACCCCGTAAACTGCAGTGCGTGGCATTAGAAACAACATTACACAGAGACTCAAAACATTCACTAAAAAGTATCACAAATGTAATTATATGCGTGTCGTTTGGTTACATCATTCAGAGGTAAAAACCAGTTAAGACACAAGCTCTTGTAGGACATTAACAAACTTATAGTTCAGGCATTAAGCATGGACGTAAGTATGTGTATATGTACGTTTATATATATAGTATATATATATATATATATATATATATAGTATATTTTCGCGGATATGATTACGAAAGTTTTCTTGGGTTTTTCGCGTCAAGAATTCAACATCGGCCCTCTGGCCACTATTCTGACGTATCCGGCGTTACCCACAGGTCCTTATCAAGGAATGATATATATATAGAATTAAGAAAGTTTTAGTGCTTTTCTATAAGCATACTTAATTAATCCACGAAAAAAATCTAAATATATATATATATAATCTCAACCCATATATATAGACATCTAAAACAAGTCATTTTGAAAAAGAAATCATATAATATAAATATATATATTATTATATATATATACTACACACATCTAAAACAGGTTTTGGAAGAACAATAATAGATAGACAACTAAAAGACAAGTTCTGAAAAATGAATCATAGAGATATCTTTATATTATAGATAAATATATATATATGAATATCTATATAGTATACTCATATATAAGACATCTAAAACAAGTATTTGCAACAAATATATATGAAGAAATGTAAAACCAGTTTTGTAAAAATATTCATGGAGCATATATATATAAAGACATCATAAAATATAATATAAGGACTCTTAAAATTAATATTCAATCATTAAAAAGAAAGAGCTAGTGGTCCATGATGAATACCAGCAGAATTAATTAAACATGGATCCGAACCATTTATTTTTGAAAACGACTGAGAAAATTATTTACAGGAATTTATGAAATGGTGAAAAAGTAATCCTGAAGAATGGAAACGAGGATCTTATCATCGACAATCCAAAAACGAAATGAAAACATAAGACCAATATGAAAATTACAGAAGGTATAAAAAACCCTAACACGTACATAGGATCAACATACTGATGGACGTAATAATTAATATTACATTGAGAAAAAAAACCTATAGTGATATGGACTTAGAGGAACAGTCAGGATTTAGAACAGGTCGTTCCACAAACCGACAATTTATTTTGCATTACTCAGGTAATAGAAAAGAAATATCAATATGAGCAGCCTTTGCGCCTACTATTTGTAGATTCTTGAGAAAGCATACAAACAATGTCCCTATAAATAAATTAATGATTGCTTTAAGAACTATAATAATTTAAGCTATACAAAATTTATATGATAATTGCATAACTCACTAAAATGTAAAATTAGGCCATACATTATCACATGGTTTCACGATAAATAAAGGTCTTACGTCAGGTTTGTTGTCTATCACCACATCTGTTTAAAATATATGTACAATGAAACTATTAAAATAATATTGGGAGAGAGAAAATGATTCAAGCATGGGAATTCCTATTTCAAACAACAAAGTGTTCAATACAACTTACCTTTTGCAGATGATCATTTTTAATAGCACAAGATTAATGAAGATTTAGACATATATGACAAGACATTTAATAGAAGAATCCATTATGTAAAACATTTGAACACATGACAAAATCAACATATTTATCAATAGGTGAATCTGAACAAAAATTTAATATTTGAGAGTGGAGAAACAATAAAATCTTGTAGTGAGATCACATATTTAGGAATTAAAAAAAATAAATAACAATGGGAGTTATGAACGAGGAAATAGAAAAATTACCTACATCAAATAAGGCGATAATTTTCAATTGCTTGCCTCAATGGAATATTTTGGGGATAAAAATGTAAGTACCAAAAATAAAAGGATATAGGTATCATAACAATTTTTTAAAAGCAAATCAGTACTATACGAACCAGACAACTCATTGGCCATTAACAACAAAAACAAAATAGTATATTTTTGTCAACGGAAATGGCTTTTTTTACTGAAGGGCAGCAGGAAATTTCAAGAAGGAAGAACAAATTAGTACACTCAGTCATAAAGGAAGAAAATGAAACATTAGCAAAGAACACATTTTTAGGATACGTTAAAACAGCAGCAATTAATATGGTACGGCCAGGTCCAGCGAAGGAAAGAGGATCTATTTCCAAAATCTGTTTTGGAAAGGCGAAACCTGAGGGAAGACGAAGCATAGGAAGACCTAAAAACCACAACATCCTTGAGGCAGGGAATATGATTCAATTACATGAAAGTGAAACATCTACACTAAACCAGGAGAATTGGATAGACCGACAAAATTGGCGATTAGGAAATCGGACGATGTCAAAGACATTAATCAATCGAAGATACATATATATATATAGATCACAATATATATATCTATCTAAAACAAGTTTTAGAAAAATAACCATAGCAGGTTCAGTTATAAGTATATAAAGACATCTAAAACAAAGTTTCTCAAAAAAGTATCATATAATATATAAAGACATCTAAATCTAATTTTGTATATAAATAAATGCATATATATATATATATCTATATATATATATATTTACCACACACAACAACATAGACATCTAGAACAAGTTTTGGAAAAAAAGAATCATAGATGTCTTTATTTTATTTATTTATAATATTATATATATATATATATATATATATATATATATAAAGACATCTAAAACAAGTTTCGAAAAAAATAATCATATATATATATATATAAAGACATCTAAAACCAGTTTTGGAAAAATAATCAGTATATATATATTATATATTGAGTCCACCGCTGTGGTCTCGAGGTAGCGTGCTGCCTTGTCACGCAGCGGGCCCGGGTTCATTCCCCGGTCGGGCAGTTTTTCTGGGTGAGGTTTTTATCCGGGTTTTTCCTCACCTGTTAGACAAATGCCAGGAAAACTTAAGGCCCAAACGGTCCCCGAAATCATATGGCCATCATCATCATCCGTATCATTATCATCATCATTCACCGGTGTGGAAAGCAACGGGAAGCTACCACACCTTCAATTCCCTAGTAAAGCTGCAAGCATAGCATGAAAATGCTATGATTGCAGTAAAGGACTTTGCCTTCGGGCAGAATTACTATGGATGCATATATATATATATATATATATATATATATATATACATATAAATACATCTAAAACAAATTTTGGAAAAATAATCATATATATATATATAAAGATATCTAAACAAGTTTTGAAGAAAGAATCATACATCTTAATATAAAAAATTTCGTGCCGCGTTATTTGTCCGCGATGGAATCCTAAACTACTCAACCGATTTTAATAAAATTTGCACACTGTTTGCAGTTTGATCCAACTTTAGACATAGGGTATTTTATAACTAACTTTACAGTTGCATTATTTTTTTGCAAATTATTTGTTTATTATTTAACAAAGAGTTATAATTGTTATATCTGTGAGTTCCATACGATTCTAACAGATGACGGTAAGATTTATAATTATCTATGAGCTCCATACGATTCAGATGGCCGTGTAACGTAATTTGGTAAGGTAATTGATTATTATTTAACAAAGAGAGATCCAGGTGGCTGTGCTTTTTGTTGCAAACGCGAATTTCAATTGAATTACAAATATTGATTATTTCATAATTTAAGTGTTTTCAGTGTTTATTTTATTTTCAATATATTGATACTAATATCAATTTCGTCTGTAAGTATTAGTTTTAAGTAATCTGGCTGAAAGACAGCAACTAAATTTAAATTTAACTGGACCGAGGAGGAACATTGAACAATATGGCGAATCAGTCTAGAGACCATGAATGATAAGATATCAAGTGAATTTCCGCAAATTGGTATAGGCCGATGTGACATAAATCTTACATTTAAGAAAAACGTCAATTTAAAGACATATGACTTCTATATATGTATATATATATATATATATATATAACATAGTGGGATTAGTTACACTATTTAAAACTGAAGAACGGCTGAACCGATTTTTATGATCTTTCATTTGTTGGATTTGTTTCCGCCCCGAATAGCAGAATAACTATTAAAACATCAGAAAATTTAACGTAAACATATTTAAAGGCGATACGATGTTCGCCGCGCCAACTATTATATATGTATACACTGCTCAAAAAAATTAGGGGATATTGTAGAATAACCTATTAAGACTATGTTTTAGGAACAGTATTAGATGCAATCACTTTCTATTACTCCAAAAGAATGTAAACAAGAGTTTGAAGTCATTACGTAACCTCTGTACCACACCAGAAGTCAAAGAGATCCTGATTAGGAATATGGCAAACAAACAAAGCAATATTAACATGGGTGAAAATGTTTCTTTAGTATGGTGTATGGTCTCCTCGAACGGCCAGCACTGCCTCACACCTGTGTGGCATTGATGCAATGAGGTTAGCAATGAGTTCTTGGGGGATACGTGGCCACTCTTCCATAAGAGCAATGTGCAGCTCTGGAACAGTTGTGGGAGGTGCTGGTCTGCCTGAAATGCGCCTGCCTAATGCATCCCACACATGCTCAATCGGATTTAAGTCCGAGGAGGAAGCTGGCCATTGCATACGCTCGATACCCTCCACTTCCAGCATGTCATCCACCAAGCCAGCTCTGTGCCGTCGTGCATTATCGTCCATAAAAAGAAAAGAATCACCTATGGCACCAGGATAAGGCACGACAACAGGTCGGAGAATCTCATCTCTATACCTTACCGCAGTCAAAGTACCACCTTGGATGACGTAGAGGTCCGTACGTCCACCACTACTGACTCCTGTCCACACCATCAATCCACCGCCACCATATGGGGATCTTTCACGTACAAAAGCTGGAATGTTTCGTGTCCCTTTTTCTCTCCAGATGAATATACGCCGACTATCACATTCCATGTTGAATCGCGACTCATCAGAAAAAAGAACTGATCTCCATTCAGCATGCCTCCACCCACGATGTTCCTCCGCCCAGTTTCTGCGATCTCTACGGTGTTGTGGAGTTAACCTGGTACACACCATGGGCCTACGGGCATAGAGACCACTTCCATGCAGTCGATTAGGGACAGTTTGAGTTGACACCCTGCGCCCTGTTGCTGTTTCAAGTGTATTTGCGCAGTTGAGTTGCATTCTGCTGTCTATTCCGACGGGCTGTTAAAAAGAGGTGGTACGGTCATCCCTTGCTGTTGTTGCCCTTGGTCGACCTTGTCCGGCTCTTCTGTGAACAGTATGTTCTTTGAAAATGATTCCAAAGTATGGAAATCACGCTTTGAGACACCCCAATGGCTTGTGCCACCTCTTGTTGTGTCTGTCCAGCTTCCTTCCTTCCTATGGCCCTCCAAGCCATTGGTTCAGGTAAATCACGTTGTCGAGGCATCACTGTCCCTAAGGCAAGTCATTCACTAACTGAAAACTGGACTGGATTTAAAAATAGCAACAAAACATTCACCCCCACACCGCCCTTTCACATCAACAGTACAGACACTGCCCTCTGGTGTGGTATCGACGTTACGTAACAACTTCAAACTCTTATTTACATTATTTTGGAGTAATAGAAAGTGATTGCATCTAATACTATTCCGAAAAAAACATAGTCTTAATAGGTTATTCTACAATATCCCCTAATTTTTTTGAACAGTGTATATAGACATCTAAACAAGTTTTGGAAAAATAATCATATATATATATAAAGACAGGTAAAACAAGTTTAAAAAATAATCATATATAAGTATATATATATATATATATATATATATATATATAGACATCTAAAACAAGTTTTGGTAAAAGAATCAAACATATATAATATATATATATAAAGACATCTGAAACAAGTTTTGAAAAAAATCATATATATATATATATATATATATATATAGATATATATATATAGGCTGTTTCATAAAGGATAACGCAAACTTACATGGTTGAAATTACACGATAATAGAAACAACAATGTCCCAGAAAACATGTATCCGCAATTATAATTACGAATGTATGGTTAAAAGTCGCCACTGACGTCATTGTTTGTAACATCGTACTAGGTTATTATCTCATTGGGCCACACATTCTTCCAAGAAAACTTAATGAATGGAGGTACCTTAGGTTTCTGCGGCGTCATCTTCCAGGATTGTTTGAGGATGTTTCTCTTCAGCAACGTCGGAGTCAGTGGTACATGCATGATCGAGCATCGGCACATTTTGCTGCTGCTGTGAGACGGCATCTAACGCGCAGATGCGGCCAAAGATGGATATGGATTGGTCGAGGCGGATCTGTACCTTGGCCTCCAAGATCACCTGATCTAAATCCTTTGGATTTTTATGTCTTGGGTCACCTAAAAAGCGAAGTGTACAGCACTCCCGTTAAAACGAATGAAGAATTGGAGCAGAGAGTTGTCTAAAATTCAGAAATGATCCAGGGGTTTTCGAAAGAATTCGACATTGATTGCAGAGACGAGCCCAGTATTGCATCCAGATGCAAGGAAGACACTTCAACATATCCTTTAACAGGTAACCCATAAGTGAAGTGAATTGTGAAATGTGCACTAAATGTGATGAAAAATTAGTAATAAAGTCTAAATTCAAATAAATTTGTACAAACTAGGACGATGTTTGCAATGAAGTCAGAAGCGGCTTGTAACCATACATTATTTGTAATAATTTCGCAAATGGCTCGTTTGCGGACCCACGTTTACTGGGACATTGTTCTTTCTATTATCGTGTACTTTCAACCTTGTAAGTTTGCGCCATCCTTTATGAAACACCCTGTATATATATATATATATATATATATATATAAAGAAATCGAAAGTTTTGGAAAAAGAATCATACATACATATATATGTAGATATCTAAAACAAGTTTTGGTAAAATAATCAAAACACACACACACACATATATATATCCGGGTTCGAATCCCGTCCAGGCATTTATTTTTCTTA
Organism: Diploptera punctata; assembly: GCA_030220185.1. Lineage (NCBI taxonomy): Eukaryota > Metazoa > Arthropoda > Insecta > Blattodea > Blaberidae > Diploptera > Diploptera punctata. The sequence goes on from JASPKZ010009192.1 coordinate 88,281, forward strand.
TCATACCATATATATATATATATATACAGGGTGGACCGCTCGAATGACCTAATTTCAATTGCTTGTTACTGGCAACGGTTGAAGATAGAAACTTAAAACAACGTTCATAGTACAGAAAAACTCACCAAGTTTCGAATCCTGTCGGTAAATGGCACAAAGATACGTTTCTCGTTCTTAGATTTAATTGTTTGTGAAAATGGCGACTCCGCAGATGAAAGCGCAAGCTGTTTTGTGGTATGCGAGTTTAAATCAATCATTAGAGTTCAAAGGGAGTTCCGGCGTGTGTTTAACCGTGATGCTCCAACTGCTAGAAGCATAAAGAAGTGGCGTGATACATTATTAGCTACAGGATCTGTGTTGAAGAAGCATGGTGGTGGTCGCAGAGCATCCGATGAAATGGTAGCAAATGTTCAAGCCGCATTTGAGCGAAGCCCCCGGATGTCATTAAGAAGAGCTTCGCGGGAACTTCAAATACCAAAATCGACATTACAACGGATTGTCCACAAACGCCTCAAACTGCACGCATATAAAGTGCAGTTAGTGCAACGTCTGGAGCCGAATGACATGCCGAAACGAGTGGAATTCGCCAATACGATGCTGGACCGTCTCGGCGCTGATCCTGACTTCATGACCAAGATTTTCTTCTCGGACGAAGCCACTTTCCATTTGTCAGGCAAGGTAAACCGGCATAATGTGCGGATCTGGGGATCGGAGAATCCTCACGCTATTCAAGAGCATGTTCGTGATAGTCCGAAGATGAATGTTTGGTGCAGTTTGTCACATAATAAGGTCATTGGACCGTTTTTCTTCGCCGAGAAAACTGTTCGTGGTACCACATATCTTGACATGCTGGAGCAGTTCTTCTTTCCACAAATTGAAACAACTGCAGCCTAACATCGTTTTCCAGCAAGATGGTGCTCCTCCCCACTGGTCCAATGAAGTTCGTACGACTTTGGACAACATTTTCCCTGGCCGTTGGATTGGTAGGGGAGGACCAATCGCGTGGCCCCCGAGATCTCCCGATTTAACACCACTGGATTTCTTTCTCTGGGGCTATGTCAAAGATAAAGTTTACACCACCCCAGTCAAAGACCTTCGTGATCTTCGTGAGCGCATCATAGAGGCTATTGAGAACATTCCAGAAGACATACTCCAACGTACTTGGCAAGAAATTGTTCATCGCTTTGATATCGTCACAGTGACTGCTGGGGCTCATATAGAGATGTGGTGATCTGGATATCAAAACTTGGTGAGTTTTTCTGTAATATGAACGTTGTTTTAAGTTTCTATCTTCAACCGTTTGCCAGTAACAAGCAATTGAAATTAGGTCCATTCGAGCGGTCCAACCTGTATATATACAATCTAAAACAAGTTTTGGAAAAATAATCATAGATGTCTTTATATATATATAAAGACATCTGAACAAGTTTTGAAAAAATAATCATACATACATATATGTGTATATATATATATATATAATATATATATATATATATATATATATATATATATATAAAGATATCAAAAAAAGTTTCGAAGAAAGAATCATACTTTATATATATATATATATATATATATATATATTGAAAAAGGAATCATATATATATATATATATATAGACCTACATATGTTATGTTGTAGATTTACGCGGATATAAGTATAAGTAGTAAACATTTTTTGTTTTCCCCGTCATGGATTCAAGGTCGGCCTCTGGCCACTGATTCCAACATTTCATCATCATCCCATGTGCCATTATCAACACACATATATATATATATATATATATAATATATATATATATGTACAGGGTGTTGCAAGAAACCGATAACGGAGGTGAGGAAGTATATTGAGATATAAGGTACCAATGTCCGGAAATGATGCGTTTTCACACTATGTCTAATTAATTATGTATAAAGATCAGTGTTAGTTCGACGAATTTGATCGTCCCTTGACAACAACTCAAAGGTACGAAACCTGTGATGTGGCTTCGCAAAGCAACGTGGCTGCAACACGACGGAGCTCCAGCTCACTTCGACGCCAATGTGAGGAGAAATTTGGATACCATGTTTCCAGGTCCATGGATTGGAAGAGGGGGACCGATACCATGGTCTTAACCCTCTCGACATGAAACTGTATGTTTAACAGAGTCCAGTAGAGTCACATATGGATCTTACAGCCCGAATCCACGCTGCTACACAAATAATTCAATCTAGTCCAGGCGTATTTGAACGTGTGCGCCAATCACTACATCGCCGATGCATGCTCTACAATGAGATGTGAGGTGGATATTTTGAAAACTTGATGTGACTGTGAAAGTATTGTCCGGTATTGAGTGTTTAAATCTAACCAACGAGCTATTGAGAAGTTAGCTACTCATTGTGTGAAAACACTCATTTCCGGACAATGGTACCTTATTAAAAAAATTATCAACATATCTCAACATACCACCTCACCTCGTTGTAAGCGTTTTTGCAACACCGTGTGTATATAGAGTATATATATATATATATATATATATATATAGATCTAGGATTAATAGAGAGATCAGGGCTTTGCTTGACTTAGGTTGAAGGATGGAAATTTCTAAAAATTACCGACGATAACGATATGCGATTATGTCCAATATGCGGGAGCTTCGAATATGAAATTCATAACCTGTCAGGAAAAGTAACGATTTAGAATATTGGAGGCGTCAGTTGTTACCGGAAATATTTCTAAATTCAAATAAAAATATATTGATTGGCATGCTACGAGTTAATGGTAAACTCAGAAAATAGGATAAACGTGGGAAAGTTTCTGGAGAAAACGAGGAAAATAAGAACAACACTCATTCGTGAATAAATAAATATATAAACAAAGTGTAATTTTATTAATATTTAATAATTTTATGAATCATAATTCATGTAGGCGTATAATTAATTATATTACTATCTACTGTGTTTTTTCTATTTTATATTATACTAGACATTATTTGATTGATACGGACTGTCTACAGCGCATTACGGCTTACTGTCCGTGCAACCCATATTTGTAAATAACATTATATATACATATATATATATAACTGTTATTCTACCAGTTATACAGTATGGATGCGAAACACGGATTCTTACTTTAAAGGAGAAAAGGAGATTACGAGTATTTGAGAATAAAATTCTTACGAATATTTTTGGACCAGAGAGAGATGAACAGACGGTGAATGGAGAAGACTACATAATGGTGAACTACATGGTCTTTAAAGGAAGCCAGATATAATAAAAATAATTAAGTCTCGTAGACTGCGATGGGCACGACATGTGGTACGAATGGGAAGTAAAAGAGAAGCATGGATGCTTCTTGTAGGAAAACCAGAGAGAAAGAGAGTATTTAATAGATCAGGAATGAGGTGGGAAAATAATATTAACAATGATTTGAGGGAAGTAGATTATACAGGAAATTATGACAATACATTAGCTCAGGATAGGGATGCATGGAGAGTTTACGCCTATACGGGTTCGATATTGCGAGTGAGTTAGTTAGTACCTTACTTTTAGTCTAATAAAACTCCTACTATATCCATATCCATGCATCCATATTAATTCTGCCCGAAGGCAAGTCTTTCACTGCAATCATACCATTTTCATGCTATGCTTGCAGCTTTACTAGGGAATTGTAGGTGTGGTAGCTTCCCGTTGCTTTCCACACCGGTGAGGGATCATTATGATGATAATGATAAGGACGATGATTATGATGGCCGGATGATTTTTGGGGACCGTTGGGCTTGACATTTGTCTTACAGGCGAGGAAAACCCGGATAAAAAAACTCACCCTGGAGTCTGCTCCGACCGGTAATCAAACCCGACATAAAAAAAGATAAATGCCTGAGTCGGAATTTGAACCCGAGTTTCTAAACTTTGTACGTTTAGCGCTCTAACCATCTGAGCTACCCAGCAATCCTTACACAAACATTTATATTTGTTACATATACTAATGTAGTATTCTCAATTTACACGAGAGGTAGCGGGATATCGTTCCAACTATCATATATATACACATTTCTGTAGTATTATCCTTAATGAATTACAGAAAATAAGCATGTTGTTTTTTCTTACAGGCTCAAACACTAGGAGAAAACATATGTATATTCTATCATGAAAGTGAGTATAGGTTTATCAGGACGTGTTGTTACTTTCTTTATTTAAAATGAATAATAGTTTAAAAAAACTAAAACAACACGCATTCTTAGAAAACCGAACTAAAATATGAAAAATAATTTTAATTTCCAAAACGCTTGGGAGAAAATTGAAGTGATCAACACAAAATCATCTCCAACACATTTAGAATAAAATTGAGTTATCTACAAAAAAAAATAATTTTACCATCAAAAGCGTGGGGTGCTCTATATCAATTATATATTTGATAATAAACAGATATTGGTAAAAGTAAAGTCTCTAAGAATAAAATGTACAAACTATAAAAAGCACCCTACGCTTTTGATGGTAACTTTTTTGTAGATAACTACAGTTTCATTCTAAATGTGTTGGATATGATTTTTTTGTTGACCACTTCAATTTCATCACAAGCGTGTTGGAAATTAAAATTATTTTTCATATTTTAGTTCGGTTTTCTAATAAAACGTGTTGTTTTAGTTTTTAAACTATTATTCATTTTTTATTTTTTAGTTTTAATATTTTACAGAATAAGATAAAAATGTAAATACCTTTAAATTGGATAATATTTTAGTATCAGCTAAAAGTAATACTCTCCTACAAAAAATCATCCGGGCCGGATTTGAACCAGCGAACAATGGATTACTGAAATTATATACCACTGCAGTCTACCGCTCTACCAACTGAGTTCTTATAAGGATTAACTAAGTAGTTGATAAGTCCGCAACCTATTATACTGGTTTCAATTTTTTTTGGTTTTGTGATGATTGTGGAGGGATTTTAGAAAACATTTATGACATTATGTATTGTCATTGGTCTTTTACAAGTATACAAAGTTTCAAGTCGATCCAATGATTTTAAGTGGGTGAAAACCGTGTTGAAATATTCCGTTACATAATTACGCAAACAGTTTTTTCTTTTAATTTCTGATGATTCTGGCCAGTATTTTAGAACCAAATTATGACATTAGTGTATTGTCAATGGTCCTTGACAAGTATACAAATTTTCAAGTCGATCCAATGATTTTAGGTGGGTGAAAATCGAGTTATCAAATTCCGTTACGTAGATTTTTTTATTAATACATGCAACTTTCCTCGTAGAGGATTGCCTCAAGGATAAACTGATACAGATAATTACTTTTTTGAATTTATGAAATATATATTGTATACACATTAAAACATTCAAATTGTAGGCCTAATTGAAGTTTACATACTACAAAGTAGAAATTAAAAAAATATTTTCTTAAAATTGAAATTGATCCTCTAATGGCAGAGATGGCAATTTTAGGAAGATACAGGTCAACCTTATATAAAGCGTGTAAAAAGGTACCACTACTATTCAACAAACAATTTCCCATTTCAGTAGCGCTCATGCGTGTAACATATCCTCTTTTGTATGATCTTCCTCATCAAATGATTCTTGCTGTTTTCCACTGCAGAACTATGCCCACGTATTTCGCAGGACTGAATAGAGTAACAGGAGGTCCTACCATTCTTACGAGCAGCACATGTCATAGACAACAGTAAAAGCTCCTTATTCTTATTTTGTCTTCGGATTTCTTGATTCCAAGATTACAGAATAAAATTAAAGTTATCAAAATAAAATCAATTTATGAGAGATTTTGAACTATTTGTACGAATTATTACTGTAGGTTTTAGGCAAGGACTTAGAGAACTTAGTGATTTTTTTCTGTTTTGCAGCTTTAAAAGGTCTTTCAATTAAGATTGATATTTATCTGTGAATTCTGCTATAGAATTCCTTTATTTGTCTTGGGATTTCTAGATTCATTAACATTGTAACAGCGTGATATAGACGCAAACGACTCGCCAACGCCTATAAATGGTCAAGCATTTATCCTTTTTACTTTAAGCGGCAACACTGATGTTTTTTCTTCGGTACTAATTGTTTTTTCCTTTTACTCGACATTATAAACTAGGAACAAAGCACAAGAGACACGTGTTATTCAATCAAAAGTATTGCCACGTGTGATAAGTTGAAACAATAATATACCGATCATGGCGATGTAGGCACGTGAAATACAACAGCTTTTAACAATGAACTTTAGGGTTAGTGAAAATAAGATTTGTTTTACTTTGATATTAATTTGTCCATTTGGTTCGAATCACTATTTGAAAAAGCCACCTTGACACCTGACTGCAGAAAAAAAAACTGCTGTTGGTTAACAAAGAATACTAATCCTTCTAATATACAGAATGGATCCCCGAATAAAGAAATTTTTAGCCGCGAATACAGGAAGCGTGTAGCAATTTTTGAACCTGCGAGTAAGGAGCTCTTACTGTATTTACAAGCAGAGATGATCTAACTGATGACATTAGGTTTATCTAACGTGCCAACCTATCTTCAAATTTCTTTCAAAGAAGCGTTCAGATATAACAAGGCCGTGTACACCTGTCGGTTTTAATTGCAATTACATAAATCGAATCCAGAATCCTGTAATAGAGACCCATTGTACGGAACAGATGGACTCACTGCTTAAATAAGAGAGGAGTAGTGTGTGGCAGGATGCGGTGCAGACAGCGATACAGAGGATTGTCCAATCTATCAATCCAGCAGTGTCCCGCGCCGTATAGTCGAGTGGTTGGCGCAGAGCTACGAGACTGCCCTGGTTCAAGACTGCAAGGGGGAAGAAATTTTCTCATGGTGTTTGGCCCATCCAGCATCGTGAGGCATTTGGGTAGCTAGGATCAGTACTGGTTCCAGAATGAAAAAAACAGCTATAACGACTGGGTGAATCGACATGCTGACCACATGTCACCTCTACACTGGTTAGATGATCATCTACACCTCTGATTGACAGGTGTGGATGTGAGGCTAGGAGCCGGCTGTAGGCTAAGGGCCTTCTAGGCCTGTCGCACCATGGAATTATTATCATTATTATTAATCCAGCAGTTGTATTATATCCGTATAGTTAAAATGAGAGATTTGGCTTATGATTTTAGTGACTTGCAGTTAAAAACGGCAGGTATTTTTTGGTCACGGCCTTTGTACGTCACAACGCTTCTCTGGGAGATAATTGAAGGTAGGTTTTGGTGTATAAGATAAACCATTTTCACTGTTAGTTGGGGATATTCTATTGCGCTTGAAGTGGATTTTAGGAAATATAGTTCACCTGGAAATTCATTCTCTTGTAAATGTTCACAGAAACAATACGTTATTTCGGCTATTCTTTACAAATTGTGACGCGGCTTGTATAATTCCTTCATAAACTCCTGTCAAATTTTATTCGAAAAGTTTCATTTTCAAATTATTTCCCACCATTTACAATTATTTTTACAGTTTTTTCTATGATATTTAACTACATGCGTAGGTACCATGAAGACGTGGCAGTCATATTGATTTTAACGAATATTCAATACAACAACAACAAAGACGTGTACCAGTGCAGCCAACATACATTATGTACTATTTAACTGTACACATACACTACAGAATTTCAGAACCTACTATCTATTTTTAGGCGTTGCATTTTTCACAGGTTACAGTACTTAGATTGCGTTAGGTTAGCTTTTAGGTTTGTCTTTCATAGGATAGAGTACTTAAATTGCCTTAGGTTAACTCCTAGGATCATTAAATATCATGTATATATTGGCTGCATCCCGTGATTCCATAGTGTAAACTGTTTCGCGTTTGTTGGCGCATGCGTATGGTGTATGATCGGAACTTAAGAAAAAAATGCGTCACATTTTGTAAAGAATTTCCGTTATTTTTCTTTAATTAAGGGAATTTTTTTCACTACAGAATTCCCTACCATCAGTTTTTGCCAAATATCAGTTCCTTTTAAAGATTCCCTTTGTACATTTAAATAGGAACAGATTCTTAAAGACTTCTGTTGATCGTACATGAATTTATTCAACGACTTTTCTCTTTTCATTTATTTATTCACCTGGTGGAGTTAAGGCCATATGGCTTTCTGTTCCACTCACCAGGACACACATATGTTGCATTCAAATACAAAATCCACAGTAATATTATATTTGTTTAAACTAAACAATAATAAAGTAAGATCAATGGTCGTCCCAACTTTTCTCAAAAAACATTAAACTGAAAAAATGTAAAACTGTTACTCGCCCATTTGGTGCGAACGATGTACTCTTACTATAAGGGAGGAGAAAGTATTACGAGTATTTGAGAATAAAGTTCTCAGGAAAAAATTTGGACCAAGGAGAGATGAACAGACCAGGATTTACTAAAAACCACCCACCCAAAAAAAAACCCGGGTGGGTTTTAAAAAACCCCACTTAAAACTACCCAAAAAAAAAACTTCTGAACTTGCTTTAATTTTTAACACTGTTTGTAAAAAAGTAATTATTAGTCAAGATACTAAAAAGAGAAATAAATGGTCCAACCAAATAATAAAGATAAATTACAGGGCGGGTTTCTTGCCCTTGATATAAGATTAATTTCGGATATATTTATGCTCACAATTCATTAAACTATCAATAATTTTGGAAGATTTTCTCTGTTTTATTTAATCTTTATTTTCATTTTACATTACAAAAATCGGAAAATACGAAAAAAATATAGCAGATTTAATTATATTGACAACTGTTGTTTGAAAAATTAGTATACACCGACGAAAATAGAAATAAAAATATCAAAAGCCCATGTTATACTTCAGCGAAAAGCCATTTATAAGATTTTCTTCTGTGATGTTTTAGGGGACAATCTCTTTTTGAAGACCAGCAATAATCTGCTATCATGTGACGGTCCCATCTACCCCGATAACTTTCCTCCATTTCTTTTACATCCTAGTGAAACGCACTCCCTGTTCGTCGCTATAATTTCCTAAATTATCCGGAAATCATCCAGGTGACTGTGGAGAATGTGTAACTTTATACTCATATTTGCCCCCAGATTCTTGAAGCTTATCAACATGTTTTGCACAATTTATTTATAATTTGGTGCTTTATATATACACAGAAAATGTTCTACTACCAATACAAAACCCTTCCAAGCTTCACTTTCCGGAACAGTCATAACTTTGATAAAATTTGCATTTTTCATCAATTGCCGAATTGAGGACCATCAAATATTCTGCCTTTTAACTTTTACATAGTGTCTTAGGAAATTTTCCACAAATGTATTTGAAACATTTTACTACGTTGTCCAAAGCTTTGAAGAATTATTTTATCTTATCCAGATGCAGGTCGTGAGTACTTTAATTTTGTCAAATAAGTGAGATCACGGCCGATGTGCGGAGTGAGGGGTGTGGGAGTGGGGATCACGTGATGTTCGTATACGTGAAAAAATGGAAGCAATCAAATCATGACTGGAAACATAAGTTTATTAGTAACAAGCCATTTAGTTTTTAAGATATAAGATAAGCAAATCATAAAAACTAGAGCACATTCAACACTTTCATCAATATATTTTCTTAATCGTGCACTTAAAAACAAAGAAATTCGCTGAGGTATCCGGGGCAACAATTGTTTTTGTAGAATTGTGTTATTCTTTCAAACAGTGTATTTAATTCACAACATACAACTGTTATTAAAAGTAGTAACAAATACTTAAATTTCTAAATCAGAATCACACTCTTCAACATCATATTCTTCTATTAAGATATCTGTGGCTTTTACTATTTTTTTTAACTTTTCACAACCCAACTTGTTAAGCATTTTCCGACTATATTAATCCAAAAGTTGAAATCACTCGCTCTATTGATGCTGAATGAACTGGGCAACAACTCAGTCCATTCAAAAAGTTACAGAAAGCTTTAATGTTCTCATTTGTAGAACGTTTCTCGAAAATACTAAAGTTCTCTATTACATCATCCGCAAACATTGATGTGGATATATTTGTTTATCTTTAATTTTAAAGGCTAAAAATTGTACAAGTCGTTCAGGGTGTTTGCTTGTCAACCAAGACTTAGCCTGATTTTCTTGATCAGAAGATAAGCGTATTCCAACCATATTTGCAAGATAGTGTATTGGCAAAACGGATCCTACGTTGAATACTGTCTTCATGCGTTTGAAGACCAGAACATTCTATTAAGTCTATCCAAAGTTCCACAGAATCAGAAATATTAGTTTTTTTTCAGCTTAAATACGATCAAATATTTTTCCAATAAATATCTGTTTCTGCATATGCAAAACATATTTGTAAATAAGTACATTTTCCAAAATTCGAGAAATATTTTATGGAATTTTAGAATGTTTGTCTTGATGTACTTCTACATATTTAGGATAATTTTTAACAAACGTGTTTAAACAGTCAAGCTGTGAAATCCAGCGTACAGCGTTTGGGATCTGTGGTATTCATCATCATCATCAACAACAACAAGGATTAAGCCCAATAGCCTGTTCCGATCTCATTATAGGTCGAATTGGTCCTTCCACCTCTTCAATGGACTTCCCAACATTCTTCTCCCTTTTGGTTTATAATTATACATTCTTCTTTGTATGCGCTGTTCATTCATTCTTAATACGTGTTGAAGATAAGCATTTTGATAATATTTTATTCTTTCACAGAGATCAAATATATTAAGTTCTGTTCTTATATCTTCGTTTTTCTTTTTATCGGTTCTTTGGTATCCTGCTATTGCTCTCAACATCTTCATTTCAGCAGCCTCTATTTGTTAATGTCCAGGTTTCACATCCATAGATAAGAGATGGAACTGCCAATACTTTGTAAAACGTCAAAACAGTTTATTTTTTAGTCTTATTCAATAAAATGCATTTAATTGTGCCACGTAGATAATTGAATCGTTGTATTTTAGTGTATTTTTCAAAATTTCTGTCATTGTCTGAATGACATCATAAATAATTGCAATTATGAACTTGGTCTATAATTACATTGTTTATCATTATTTTTGTTCTTATTGCACATTTTCCTTCCAGAGCTAATATTTTTGTTTTAGATGTAGATTGTCTTAAATTGTATTTTAGAGAGATATTATTTAAAGTATAAAGAAATTGTTGTAAAGCATTTTGTGATGCTGTCATTATTACTTGATCGTCTGCAAAAAGCAGAGTTGTCAATACACTATTTATATTAATATGTTCTTGCCATTCATTTATGACATGGTCCAAGTATAAATTAAATAATACTGGTGACAATTGATACCCTTGTCTTAGTCCTTGGTTTATATCTATGTTTAGTTTACTAATTTTATCTCCGCAGACTATTTGCAAATTTGTTTCTATATATAAACTCTGAATGGTTCTTATAAGGTGTTGAGGAATTCCTTTCATTTCTAGTATGTTCCATAATTTATTTCTACTTACACTATCAAATGCTGTAGTATAATCAACAAAAGCTGTATGCATGGGTAAATTAAATTCTTTTCTTTTTTCTATCTATTGGGCCATTGTAAAAACACAATCTATAGTTGACCTACCCTTTCTAAATCCAATTTTGTTCCTCACGTAATATTGTTTTAGCTATTTTATTTATTCTATATGATAAAATTTTTGCATATATCTTATAAGCTGAATTTAATAAACTTATTCCTCTATAATTTGCACATTCTCTTCTGTTTCCTTTTATAAATATCGGAAAAGTTAATGCGTCCATCCATTCATCCGGAACAGAACCCGTTTTCCAGCAGCAAAGGTTTATAAATTCAAGAAACTTAACAATAAATGTAATCGATGCACATTTGAATAATTCTGTTTAGATTATCTGCTCCAGGCGATTTCTTGTTTTAAAATTTTGCATTGTTAACATTAGCTCTTCAAACTTAATACTATCCACATTTGGATCATTTTCTCTTAAGGCTATTGTTTGTTCTTCTAAGTTTGTTCACAACGATGTATAATGTTGTACCCATTGCGTAAGAGGTATAGGATTTAACCGCATTGTGTCCTTTTCGTTTTTATTTAAATGTTTAATAACTTTATATGCTCTAGCTTCGTGTCCGTGATCTAAATTCGACACATATCTGTCCCAATGCTCTCTCTTTTTTTTCTAATTTCTCTTTTAACAATTGCTGATTTTCGTTTATTCAATATTATCGTCTGTACATCTGCTCTGTAGAAATTTAAGATATGCTTGTTTCTTGTCCTTTATTTTTTCCGCTATGTCTTCATTCCAAAAATCTATTCCCCTTTTCGTATATTTTTTCCTTATTTTCCCTAGAGTTTCTGATGCTACTTTACGTAAAATATTTTTGAATATTTCCCACATTAATTTTATATTGTTTCCATATGTTTGGTCATTTATTTCCTCTACATATTTATTCATTCTTGTTTGATATAGGTATTTAACAGTATTTTCTCTTAACAGATGTACCTTGTATATTTCCTTAGAAAATTAAACTCTCTAGGTTTTAACTTCTTCCATCTTTTTAATAAGTTAAATTTAGACATAAGTAAGTAATGGTCTGATCCTACATCGCTACCTCTATACACTCTCGTGTCTTGTATACATGAAGAAAGTTTTTTATTTATAAGAATATAGTCATTTATACTTTTTCATTTCTCCGTGTCCACGTATATTTGTGGATGTCAAGGTGTCTGAAGAATGTGTTTGTAATTTTAAGTTCATTAAACGCTGAAAATTTAATAAGGATTTTCCATTTTCATGTAATACTTGTTCTCCATTTGATCCTAGTACATAATTTATTGGGTTGTTTCCTACTCTTCCATTGAAATCGCCTGCTACAACAATATGGTCGTTTTTATTTATGGTGTTTAGATGTTCTTGTAATGTATCATAGAACTGTTTTGTTTCTCCTTTTCTTACATTTTCTGGGCAATATATTCCAATTATAGTCAAAACATCTCTGTCTATATTTACTCTTAAGTTAATAATTATTTCATTAACCCAATTATAGCTATGAATCCTTTTCTTCCATGTTTGTTTTAATAAAATAGCAACTCCCGCTGAAGCTCTTTTGTTTTGATTTACACCACTGTATATAAGTATATAATCTGATAAATCTGTAGAGCCTTTAAGTTTCTTTTTAGTTTCTGGGATGACTGCAATATCCACATCTCTCTCTTTAAGTTCTATTTGTAGCTCTAATTCTTTATTACATATTCCTCTTACATTCCAGGTGCAGATTTTTATCCTCTCCGCTATCCCTAATCGGTTGTCCTTATTTCTTGCTGTGGTCGTATCCTGAAATCCAATCCGGCCTTTGCTTTGAGATAAATCAGTAATAATAAATGTCCCCTGACCGCGTTACGGGCGCTGTGCAGGGTAAGGATAATGACAGGACTGCTGCCTCAGAGCATCTATCCATGCTCCTCTAAGTATTAAACCCTTTAGAGAGGGTTGCTGCTTGAGCCGTTGTGATGATCACCTGGTGTCACGTCGCCTCGTAGACCGTTGCAGACTTCTTGGTCGATGTCAACCTTCTGGCAGACGTCTCCCACGTTGCGGACTATTCTTAGTTTCCTCTCACCTCTAACAAGTTAGCAAAGCTAAACTTCCCCGATTTGGTCGTCTGGTTCATTGAGTACTCTGCGCCCCCACCACGTCGAGGCGATAGTCCACGGGGGGATCTGTGGCATTAAACCCTATTAATTTTTTTTGGGGTTTTATTATAAAAACTCAAAATAACCCATATGGGCTGGGTTTTTTAAACCGTGAAACAGACAGGCAAATGGAGAACACCATATGGCAGTGAAAAACATGATTTTAATAAGAAACCAGACATAGTAAGAACAGTTAAATCTCGTAAACTCCGATGGACAGGACATGTGACACGAATTGGGAATGAAAGTGGAGCATGGAAACTTACTGTAGGAAAACGCCCAGTTGATAGACAAAGAATGAGTTGGGAGAATAACATTTCCATGATTTGAGGAGAGCAGATTATACTGGGATAGCCGAGTGGTTAAGGTAACAAAACCTTGGCGCAGAGCTACAGGACTTGCGCTGGTTCGAGTCTCCACGAGGGAAGACATTTTCTCATGGAATTTCAGCCAGTATGAGACCGTTGCCCACCGAGCATCCTGAGGCATTTAGGTAGTTACAATAAGTAGCGACTCCAGGTTGAGAAAACTAGCTATAACGGCTGGGGACCCAACATGCTGACCACATGTCACCCCCACACTGGCCGGATGGTCGTCTACCTCTGTTATTAATACATGTGGATGTGAGACCGGAATCAGGCAGGTTGGCCTGTCGCGCTATGGATGGAAATTATACAGAGAATGATTGAAAACATTGACTCAGGATAGGGATATGTGAAGAACTTATGTAAGCGGCCATAAACCTAAGTGTGAAGTAGTTAAGATCCATTTAACACAAAGTGTTAAAGCCCTCGGCATGGTAACATGTCTCCCTCAGGACGTAATAATCATAAGTAATGCCACGAGTGATTTCCAAATTTTCCGGAGAATTTGATAATCGAGAGTGGCTTTTGTTACGAATATTTAACGAATAAAATTAAGCTGTTTACCCACAAATCATTATTTAATTTATAGTTATCGGTATTTTAAAATATTTACATATTTAATGTAAACTGCAATGTTTGAAAACAAATCAGAAACGTTAGGTTATCTATATTCACTGCAACTTGATCATATTATTTATTAATTAAATAAAAATAAAACTTAGTTTTATTTGATTTTCATATTTATTAAGATATAATTCAGTGACAGCTGTTTCGGTACACTGTACCTTCTTCAGACATGTTAAATTATGAATTGTGTTATTATAGTACATATCAACTGATCTAAGCAACAATATAACGATATTCATTTAACTTTTTTAATTTAACAAAGGCGATTCATTCAAATCAAGTTGAGAATTTAACAGTTTATTACTGCTTTTCAATGTATTTATTTCTACAGCCTCCAAAAGGTCCAACTTCTTACCCTTATCACAAACATGTAAAATTTCAAAATTTGGATCGAAACAATGATTACATTGGAATAGGTGGTTAGCATATTTTGAATATTCTAAAGGAATACAAGAGAGCATATAACAGAAATTTAGAATATTCAAAATATGCTAACCACCTATTACAATTTAATCATTGTTTCGATCCAAATTTTGAAATTTTACATGTTTGTGATAAGGGTATGAAGTTGGACTTTTGGAGGCTGCAGAAATAAATACATTGAAAAGTAGTAATGAACTGTTAAATTCTCAACTTGATTTGAATGGATCGCCTTTGTTAAATTTAAAAATTGTAATAAATTATTGTTGTATTGTTGCTCAGATCAATTGATGTGTAATATAATATCACAATTAACAATTTGTTAACATATCTGAAGAAGGTACAGTGTATCAAAACAGCTGTCACTGAATTATATCTTAATAAATATGAAAATCAAATAAAACTAAGTTCTAATTATTTATTTAATCAATATGGATTTTCATCATGTAAACACCAACTCAATTGATTATCTTATTTATTGCCAAATAGGATCGCAATATTGTAAGAATGCACCCTAGTGGATAAATGATGAAAACAAACTTTATATTATAATAAACATAGATAGACATATCATCGGTTGATTAATGTCTTTGAAATCGTCCGAGTCCTAATAGCCAATTTTGTTGGTCCATCCAATCTCCTGATTGTACATGTTTCTCCTTCATGTATAAATATATTCCCTGCCTCCAGGAGGTTTTATGTCTTCCTCAGCCTCGTCATTCCTCAGGTTTCCATTCATTCCAAAACACATTTTGGTAGCCGTTCCTCTTCCATTCGCTGGATATGCCCGTACCATCTTAATTGTTGAGTTTTAATATAATCAAAAATAGTGTCTTCAATCTTAATTTTCTCCCTTATAACTGAGATACTAATGTTTTCTCTTCTTGAAATCCTTGCTGCCCTCTGTATAAAAATCCATGTCCGTTGCCAAAAGATACTCATTTGTTTTTGTTGTTAATGGCTAAATTTCTGCTCCATAATTAATGGTGTTTTTAACAATTGTATGATATCCATCCATAGAAATTCTGCACGAGGGTATGTATTACACTGCAATCATAGAATTTTCATGCTATGCTTTCCAACTGTACTAGGGAACTATAGATGTGGTAGCTTCCCGTTGCTTTCCACACCGATGAAGAATGATCATAATGACCGGATGATTATCGGGGATCGATGATCCCTAAGCATCCTGGCATTTGTCTTACAGGTGAGGAAAATCCCGAAAAATACCTCACCCAGGAGCCTGTCCCAACTGGAAATCGAACCCGGTCCAGCTGTGTGACAAGGCAGCGCGGTACCTCGAGACCACAGCGTTGGACATTGTCTAATATATATTCATTTTATTTGTATTACTTATATTTTTATCCCACAATATTCCATTGGGGCAAGGAATTGCAAATTTTCCTTTATTATTCACAATGCTAAAGAAAACCTTTTAATAAACATTATAGGTTATTATTTTATTTTTTAGTAAATAACTCAGTAAAATCAAGGAATTTGTTCATTATTTGCTATATTCAATGTATTTATTGGAGAAAAACAATGCTCTGAGCTGTTCAGAATATTAATAAATAATAGTTTAAAAAAACTAAAACAGTACGCTTTATTAGAAAACCAGACTTAAAGATTAATAATAGTTAAAAAACTAACACAATACGCTTTATTATAAAACCGAACTAAAAAATTGAAAAAAAAAATAATTTCCAACATGCTTGGGATAAAATTAAAGTGGTCAACAAAAAAATCATCTGCAACACATCTAAAAGAACTAGAGTTATCTAGAAAAATAATAATGTTACCATCAAAAGCGTGCGGTGCTCTATATAAATTAATATATTTGAAAATAAAGAGATATTGGTAAAAGTGAAGCCTCTAAGAAGAAAACGTAAACACCATAAAATCACCCCATGCTATTGATGGTAAAATTAATTTCTTTTTGTATATATTTTAATTTATTGTAGATGCGTTGGAATTTTTTTTCTTTTGTTGACCACTTCAATTTTATCCCAAGCGCGTTGAAAATTAAAATTATTTTTATTTTGTTAGTCGGTTTTCTAATAAAGCGTGTTGTCTTAGTTTTTAACTATTATTTATTTTTTAGTTTGTTTTTCTAATGCAGTGTGTTGTTTAATTTTTAACTATAATTTATTTTTTAGTTTGGTTATCTAATAAAGCGTGTTGTTTTAGTAGTTTTAACTACTATTTATTTTTTAGTTAGATTTTATAATAAAGCGTGTTGTTTTAGTTTTTTAACCATTATTTATTTTTTTAATTTTTAGTTTAATTGAATGTCATGAACGGGAATCCCATGAAAATTTAATTGCTTAATACTTTTCTAAAGAAATCCTACGGGCCGGATTTGAACCAGCGATATATGGATTACTAAAATTACATACCACTACAGTTAACCGCTCTACCAACTGATCTCTCACAACGATATACAGGGCAAGTCAAAATGTTGAGCAGGTTTTCAGAAATTTATTATGTGAAATGTAATGAACATATAATATCGTGAGACATATTGTATGAAAGGTAAACTCTCAAAGTTTAGTTGTCCACTTCTAAAGTTCCGCGTTCACCCGCAAGATGTCAACAGCAGAGCAGTAAAGGAAAATGGCGTTGACTGGGGATCAGAAGTCTTTCTGTGTGCTTGATTACCATGTAAACAACTCTGTGACTAGTGTTCAACGACATTTCCGTACCAGATACGATAAAGACCCGCCGGATGGGAGATCCATTCGTAAGTGGTACACACAATTTAGGGATTCAGGCTGTATCTGTAAACGAAAATCGACTGGCCGTCCGTCGACGAGTGTGAAGAGACAGTCGAACGCGTTCGCACATGCTTCGTGCGGAGTCCACAGAAATCCACCTACCGGGGAGCGACAGAACTTCAACTACCACAAAAAAACTGTATGGCGGATTCTCCGGAAACGTTTACAGATGAAACCCTACCACTTGCTACTGGTTCAAGCCTTAAAACCCGCCGATTATGCTTTGCGAGCGTCCTTCTGTGTTGATTTTCTCGCATTAATGGAAGAGAATGAGTTCCATGAGAGGGTAGTTTACAGTGATGAAGCGACTTTCCACCTTTCAGGAAAAGTGAATAGACACAATGTAAGGATTTGGGGAACCGGTAACCCCCATGCAACTCTGGAACATCAACGCGATTCTCCGAAAGTGAATGTCTTTTGTGCCATTTCCCATGCAAAGGTTTATGGGCCCTTTTTCTTCATGAACTTACTGTGAACGGACATGTTTTCCTTGATATGCTACAACAATGGCTCCTTCCGCAGCTTGAAGCGGATAGTCCAGATTTCATTCTGCAGTTGGATGGTGCCCCTCCACATTACCATGGCAGTGTTCGAGACCATTTGAATACGGCTTTACCACAACGCTGGATAGGCCGTGCATCTCAGGGTGATCAACAACTCATTCATTGGCCACCTCGTTCACCAGATCTAACCCCGTGTGATTTCTTCATGTGGGGTCTTGTAAAGGATCATGTTTACGTACCACCACTTCCAACAACACTGCATGAACTGCGTGCCCGCATCACAGCAGCCATTGCTGATATCGACCGCGGACTGCTACAGAAAGTTTGGCAGGAGATTGAATATCGGCTTGACATCTGTCGTGTAACAAAAGGCGCTCACATAGAACATCTGTGAATATTTAAAAAGAAAACTTTGAGAGTTTACCTTTCATACAATATGTCTCACAATATTATATGTTCATTACATTTCACATAATAAATTTTTGAAAACCTGCACAACATTTTGACTTGCCCTGTACTTAAAAGTCGATAAGTCCGCAACCTATTATACCGGTTTTAATTATTAATTTTGTCTATGACCTGATGATCCTGCTCAGGATCTTAGAAAACATTTATGAGATTATTGTATTGCCATTGGTCCTTTACAAGTATACAAAGTTTCAAGTCGATCCAATGTTCTTAAGTGGGTGAAAATCGTGTTAAAAAATTCCGTTACATAGATACAGCTCAAGCTAATATAAAGCGTGTAAAAAGAAGGAGCTATCTTCATCACAAAAGAAGGAGCTGATCAAGATAAATCGATAAAGATTGAGGCGAAACACGACTGTCGTTGGATGTAAAACAAAATTCATTGAAATTTGAATGGTCATTGACTACCATTTGGGGCATGTGTTAAATAATAATAATAATAATAATAATAATAATAATAATAATAATAATAATAATAATACCCTTGGTACATAAATAGTTTTTGTAATATAATGGTGTTTTCTTTCTTACAGCTAATCTGAAGAAACGTCTTATACGTCCTTTTCGTTTTGGGACTGCTATGATGGACGCAATGTGTGGTAATGCAGTTGGATATTAACGCCGTGTCTAACAAGTGGCTGAATGTAACATTTATCAAATAATGAATAAAACATATTGTGTGAAGACCAGTTTCTTAACAATATACCTTATACAGAGTGTCCACAAAGTCCTACCACCAAAACAATGCAACAGCTCGTAAACTCTTTGAGATAGAGACACATGCGGTTTTTGCAATGTATTCTACCTCTCCCAAACGTTTGTTTACATTTGTTACAGATTGTGACAAAAACATATTGTGTGAATCCAGTTTCTTATCTATGTACCTTATGTAGAAAATCCACAAACACCTGTTACCAAAACAATGCAACAGCTCGTAAACTCTTTGAGATACCGACATGCGGTTTTTGCAAGTATTCTACATCGCCCAATCTTTTGTTTACATTTGTTACAGATTGTGACAAAAACATATTGTGCGAATCCAGTTTCTTATCTATGTACCTTATGTAGAGAATCCACAAACTCCTGTTACCAAAACAATGCAACAGCTCGTAAACTCTTTGAGATACAGACATGCGGGTTTTGCAATGTGTTCTACATCGCCCAATCTTTTGTTTACATTAGTTACAGATTGTGACAAAAACATATTGTGCGAATCCAATTTCTTATCTATGTACCTTATGTAGAGAATCCACAAACTCCTGCTACCAAAACAATGCAACAGCTCGTAAAATATTTGAGATACAGACATGCGGTTTTTGCAGTGTATTCTTCATCTCCCAAATTACGGAATAATACGGAGTGTGATTTAAACAACAATGGCGGCACCACAGGAAAAGGCTCAATGTTTCTAGTGGTATGCTGTGTCTGGTAAATCACCATTACCCCCATATCCTTGTAAAGAATCTTGTGTTGCCACACTTCGATTATTGTAACATTATATATACTGATCTAAATTATGACTTGTCGCAGAGACTGCAACGTGTTCATAATGCTTGCGTTCGATTCATTTTCAATATCTGCCGTTATGACCATGTTTCCGAACACTTCTTGGCTCCGTCTTACTGACAGACGTAAATTGCACTCTCTTTAACTAATTTTGAAGCTTCTGAATTTTCACACTCCTACTTACCTGGCGTCCAGATTTGATAAGTTATCCTCTTACCACAATATTGACACTATGTCACAGGATAACAGTCTGCTAACAATCCCTCCTCATAGCAGTTCCACTTATTCTACTTCCTTCCACAGCAGCCTCTGCCGGCTCCTGGAATTTCCTTCCTCAAGATATCAGGGGTTGCCGCACACTTGGCACTTTTAAGTCACGCTTATATAGTTACCTGTTGTCTAATAATTAATTTTTCTCTATTCATTTAAATTTATACTATGTTATTAATAATTTTTTCTCGTCTTATATATCGTGTACGTATTATACATTAAATTCGTTAAATCTTGTGTAAATCAAACTACATTATAAATATTAAAATTATTGTATTTATAATATTTATTTGTTTAAGTTTATTGTAATTTAGATGTAAGACTATTTTTTGTATTTTTTTTAAACCTGGTTGATTGGCAGACAAAGCCTTAAGGCCTTAACTCTGCCAGGTAAAATAAAGCTATTATTATTATTATTATTATTATTGTTATTATTATTATTATTATTATTATTATTATATCCGAACGTTATGGCCCGACACAAATAATATCGCTTCATCTGAGAACATCACCCTCTGCAGGTCTTCGTCAATTTCATTCAGCATCGAATCAGCAAATTCAGCACGCCGAGAGACGTCAGTTGGCAGCAACGCTTTTGTAATTCGAACTTTATAGGCCTGAAGGACTTTATGAATGGTTTATTGTGGTAAATGCAGTTCCCGTGAATCACGATGAACTGATTTTTGACGTCTGAGTTGAAATGTAAGTTGCACATTGTCGATAGTTTCTGGGCTCACACCTGGTGGTCGTCCACTCCGTGGTAAGTCCATTACACTGCCAGTCGCTCGGCCCAGTTAATTATGGATGATTTGAATAGAGGAGAATTTCGGTGAACAGTTACTGGTGATTTACCACACTCTGTAAATCACCATACACATTGAGGCTTTTCCTGTGGTGTCGTCATTATCGTTTAAATTACAATCTGCAACAAATGTAAACAAAACTTTGAGAGATGTAGAATACGTTTAAAAAATCGCATGATTCTATCTCAAATAGTTTACGAGCTAAGTTACATTGTTTTGGTGGCAGGACATTCTGGACGCCGGTATTTCCGAATGTAAGGTGAAAAGGTTTACCTGCAGAGACAATTCCGTTTTATATAATACTAGCTAATTGCCGACGTGTGCTGCTACGCCTGCTAAATAAATTAATTATTGAGGATTACTTAATTATATGGTATACACTGCGACGCACCAAAAATGACGGTTGCTAGAGTAAATGTTTAATTTCAAATTTCAAGTAAACCCCTACTTCTAACGGACGGATTTCGGTGATACGAACTTAAGAGCTATTCAGGTGAAAACATAATTTGATAGGATACACAACACAGAAATGAGGGACAAATGTCATATTCAAGACATAACCAAATTTATTATAGATAGAAGAAAATATTCGAAAAGTCATATAAAAGAATGGGAGACAACCGACTTCCAAAAAACTAAAGGAGACGGTAGAATAACAAGAAGAAGACCAGACAAAAGATGGATAGACATTGAATGCACATCCAATACGTCTTCCTCCGAGGAGTGATTTTGGAAAAACAGAATGAAAATCCTACAAATTATTTTAATTGGGTATTCCGAAATTTTTTTAAACATCGAAAATCGCGAACGGTAGAACGATTTTTGAAGTTTCGTTTCAGGTGAATTCCTGCACCTAACGATTTTAGAACATAATAGACAGCGGTTAAACACTCACTGCATCTGAAAACCTGTTCACAAATTTTCACGAAGATAGGTTGAACGGTTTATAAGTATACAAAGCACAAACAGACAGACATACATTCATTTTTATATATGATATAAACGATAGATGTTGGTATATAGCAACGAAAATCACAAATTTCACAAAAACAACGGGGATAAATAACAGTATAATGAAACCATCTTTAGTACAAAAGAACAGAGGATTACACCTTTATAAGGTTCTCGCAAAACCAGTATTAAGATATGGTAGTGAAGTATGGACAATACGAAGTAGAGATGAAAGCCGAATAATAGAAATATTTATGCGATTTATGCGCCGTACAGCAGGCTATACAAGGTGGAACCATAAACGAAATGAGGACATTATGGACGAGTAGGATGTAGAACCCATTTTCCACCATATACAAAACTACTAGAACAACTGGAAAGCCTATCTTCAACGAATGTCTTCTCACAGAATTCCAAAACCTATGCTTCGTTACTAATCCCAAGGCAAAAATATCGGGACGTCCAAAACAGCGCTGGATGGAAATTCCTTTTTGAGACTGTAACAAGCCACATGACCTAATACTTGCATGGATAATGATAATATATTGTTAATATTTTTAACTTTTTTTTGTGATCTGTATATCGTTGTTTTACTTACATACCTGAATCAGTATGCCGACTGCAACAATAAAGTGTTCTTCTTTTTTTTATTTGAATTTATGTACGTGACATAGTGACTTAGAATACCCGGAAATTATAATAATTTAATTATTGGTTTAACTAACTGGTTGTAATGAACACGGCCGCACGAGCATAAGATCGACATATCCTGAGCTAATGGTTTCCAATCATCCGCTGTATATTCCACTTCCTTCAAACCATGGTTAATGTTATTCTCCCACCTCATTCTTGGTTTACGATCTGGGCGTTATCCCTCTAATATATTCTATAAAAAGCTTCCATGCCTCTGTTTCATTCTTTATTCGTGCCAAAATAAAAATAAATTATATCAACCTCTTAGAACTTCAAAATTTAAAAAAAAATCTAGTAGACTATATAAAAAACATTTATTTTTAAGACCAAATTAAAGCAATTTTTGCAATTAAGAGAATATACAGGGACGGAAACAGAACATGAATGCTGTATTTCCATAATATCTGTAATTGTTGCGAAAAATGTGTTAAGTCCAAAATTTTAGTTTTATGAAAAATCTATTTTATTTTTCGAATATGCTCGGTCCAATAGCAGAATATTAAAGAACAGACAAAACAATAACGGAGAAATAAGACAACTGAATGTCGAGGAATAAAACACAACAATAGTGAAATACAGAACACACTGGAAAGAACACTTAGCAAGGATGACTGAGAACAGAATACCAAAAGCAGCATACAGCTATTCACCAAGAGGAAGAAGTTTGGGAAGACCAAAAAATGTGGAAAGAGCAGCAATTTGTAGCCGAAACAGGGTAGTAAATAAACCTAAATCGTCACGGAGAAGAAGAAGAAGAATATGCTCGGCATGATAACTCATTTTAGTCAAATTTAGAAATCCATCTCTTCTCATAGTAAACACAGACATACCCTTCACAGAACTGAGGAGGTTAGAAGCAAGGGGGTGTAAGTTGAAATTTAGACTAATGACAAAAACAGATTTAAAGTTGGTGATGTATAAGAAAATGATAATCGTTCTTTATCTATTCCTAAAAATACACCGGATATTTATACCCATATAAAAATAATAAGGGTTTTATATTTAATATTTAAATATGATTATATTTATTTGTATTAAGAACGGAAATAAGACTGATTTAGAGAATTCAATTTTTTATAAGTATATAAAAAAATTCAAACTGGTCAATATAAGCTGTTAATACAGTTAGATGTATTCTAGCTGATTTAATATATGTAAAAATACTTTGAATACTTTAATTGACAATTTTTTATAAATAAATAAATGGAATTGGACAATTTGGATGGGAGTCAGCTAGTAGTACTCTTTCCTTTTCAATTGGACCAATCAAAATACAATCTGAATACTGGATTTATCCTACAAGAATGACTAGATGGCTACAATACTTGAAAGAACATAGACATGTAAAACAACGAGTCATCGAAAAATAAGAATAATTAGTGTTCGTTTCTTGATATTAGTTATCAAAATGGTGTGAAATAATATTGTAGTATAAATTTCATTCATCTGCAGTATAAATAATGTGTTAGTGAGTGAACAATTGACCGTTGGAAATAGTCATCCAATACCTAAGTAAAATTATTTAATTTGAGTCGAGAACATTTACAAGATTCATCTCAATTTAAATGAGAAATTGAATGAAAGAGTATTTAATTTAACTGTTAACAAAGTGTCGTTACTTATTTATGTAAGAAACTTTCCCTCATTCCCATGAAGGGAGTCATCAGTGCCGCGGCAAATAACAGTGATTTAAATTATTACAATCACATATCTACTACGTGGGACATCACATCCAACAACCATCTTCAACTTATATAACTTTGCCACTAAATTAAATTACGCTTCAAAAATGTATACATGCACCAAACTAGTTTTATGCGAGAACAAAACATCTCTATTCGCCTCAATTGTAAGCCGAGGGAAAAAAATTCTAACATGTGTACATCTTTTTAGGATTTTTGTATCTAAAAATATTCCCATGTCAATATAATGCTAGAGCAATGATTGCCTAAACTTATTATGGAATGGATCCCAATGGAAAGGAGGAAGAAATCAAGACCAAAGAGAACCTGGAAAGAAGTTGTGCAAGCAGCTATGATTCTAATCAGAGGATTGGAGGAAGATCAATGGATGGGCAGAGAAGAATGGCTTTTAGGTTTCCGGAAGACGAAGGCAGCTGTCATGATACCGGATGATGAATATGAAAAATGTATATATGGGCTTTGAACCCGCGAGCATCAAGACCAAAGAAGGAACATCAACCTTTAGACTAGCGAAGCAAATGATAGAAACAGTGGTCTGAAAAAAAATGTTTCTAAGAACTTTATTCTCAAATACTCGCAATATTTTCTCCTCCCATAAAGTAAGAGTCCATGTTTCGCACCCATGTAATATAACAGGTAGAATAACAGTTTTGTATATTTTCAGTTTAACCATTTTTAGAGAAGTTGGAACGTCAAGAGTCCTTGTATTACATAAAAGCATGCATTTCCAGAATTGAGCCTATGTTTAATTTTTTTCTGCACCTCATATCTGTTTGTAATTATTGTTACTAGGAATTTGAATTCAGCCACTTCTTCAAATTTTGCCTCATTTTTCATTATCTGTCAATTTCCAATATATAATGTATTTCTATGTGTGACCATATATTTAGTTTTATTGATGTTTACTTCCAGTTCTGATTATTAATGATTTCTTTATTCCCATTTCAGAAGCAGAATCCATGAGACAAGAACGTTGGCGGTAAAAACATTTTGTTTCAAATAACTTTGAAGAAGGGATACTATTTCATCGGAATTTTCTACATCGTGAGTCTCAAACAAATTAAATGCACCTACCTGTGGAGGGTAGATACTTATCGATTTGGAAGTTATAGTACTTAGGCCATGTTCTTTACGGTCCTGATACCAATGGACCACTTAACACCTCAACAACCTCTGTTGGCTCCGTCTCACTGACAGACGTAAATGGCACTCCCTTTAACTCTTTTCAAGCTTCTGAATTCTACACTCCTAGTTACCTGGCGTCCAGATTTGAGAAGTTATCTTCTTACCACAGTATTGATACTAGGTCACAAGATAACAGTCTGCTACAATTCATCTTCATAGCATTGCTTCTTATTCTACTTCTTTCACAGTAGCCTCTGCCCGCTCCTGGAATTCCTCCTCAAGATATCAGGGGTTGCCGCACACTTGGCAGTTTTAAGTCACGCCTAAACAATTACTTGATGCTAAATAATTATTTTTCTGCAGAACTAAATTTATTCTCTCATTGATAGCAATTTTTTTATTGTTTTTCTACCTTGTACATTTTATATTTCATCCGTTAAACTAGATTAAATAAAAATATTTGTAAACAATAATAATAATGTATATACACCATGTAATATTTTTGTTTATTGTAATTTAGAGTAAACATTTTTTTTGTATCTTCTTAACCTCGTTCAGTGGTAGGCAAAGGCTTAAGTTCTCAACTCTGCAAAGTAAAATAAAGTTATTATTATTATTATTATTATTATTTTTATTTTATTTTTATTTATATACTGAATTTTAATGTTTACACATCTTTCTGTGCCTAAAGTTTTATGTTTCTTCTCCACTCGTCTCTCTCCATCTAATCCATGTCCTCCAGTACCCTTGCTCTCATTCCAGTTCCTATTTCCTGCATCCACGAGTTTCGAGGTCTTCCTCTCCTCCTTCTTCCAGGTGGACATTATTATTATATTATTATTATTATTATTAAGTCTTTTATCCGAGGTTTGATCCTTGGGACTGCGAGCAATGTATAAGATACACCTTGAAGTGGGTTGCTAGCCCACAAAGCTTTACAAAAGAATTAAAGAAACAAGTTGATAAAATAGCACAAATATCAGGATATGTGAAAGATTTAATTTGGCGCAACAAACATATGTCACCAGAAATCAGAACCCGCATATACAAAACGATAGTTCGACCAGTTATCGTATATGGTACAGAAACTAGGGCTGATACAAAAAAACTAAACAAATAATAAGCACACGTAAAATGAACATCTTAAGATGTTTTCAGGGAAAAACATTATTTGATAAAATACACAACACAGAATTTAGAGACAAAGGTCATATTCAAGACATAAACAATTTATTATAGGCAGACGAAAATATTGGAAGGGTCATATATAAAGAATGGAAGACAACCGACTTGCAAAAAGAGCTAAAGAAGATAGACAAATGGACGGGAGAAGAACAAGAGGAAGACCAGCCAAGAGATGGATAGACAGTGAATGCTCATCCTATACGTCTTCCTCCGAGGAGTGATTTTGGAAATAAACAGGATGAAAATCCTACAAATTTTGTATAATGAGAAGAAGATTATGAAGCAAAAGTGGATAAAGAGGATAAAAAAGTAAGTGATATTAAGAACAGAATAAATTAAAGTAGAGCAATAACAGCAAAGGTGAATGGAGTCTTATGGAATAGATATGTAACCAGAATATGTCGATGAAAAAGGATTTCTTGAGGATAGCAAGAATAAGTTCAAAATTAAATACGAGAAAATTGAATATTAGATATTCAATAGTAGATTGTATAAGATATAAGCAGTTAAATTGGTATGGGCATGTACGGCAAATGCAGGAAGAAAGGTTACACAGAAAAACATTGAATGGTGTCCGTCCGGAAGAAGAGAGAAAGGAAGACCTCGAAACTCGTGGATGCAAGAAATAAGAACAAGAGGAATGGAGGACATGGAGTGGTTGGATAGAGACGAGTGGAGAAGGAAAATAAAACTTTAGACACAGAAAGGTGTGTACACTTTCAAAATCTGGAAATAAATAAAAAGTATCAATATTATTATTATTATTATTATTATTATTATTATTAATATTATTATTCCACCGCTGTGGTCTCGAGATAGCGTGCTGCTTTGCCACGCGACGGGCCCGGGTTCGATCCCCGGTCGGGGCAGTTATTCTGGGTGAGATTTTTATCGGGGTTTTTCCTCACCTCTAAGACAAATGTTATGAAAACTTTAATGCCCAAATGGTCCTCGAAATCATATGGTCATCATCCTTATTATCATCATCATCCTGCATCGGTGTGGAAAGCAACGGGAAGCTACCACACCTACAATTCCCTAGTAAAGCTGCAAAGCATAGCATGGAAATGCTATATTGCAGTGAAAGATCTGCCCTCGGGCAGAATTACTATGGATTATTATTATTATTATTATTATTATTATTATTATTATTATTATTATTATCATTATTATTAAGTCAGAAACAGCACAGTAAGTATATAGTACATACGGTATTGTGTTACATGAGTTAATTGTCCCAAAAAAGTGTTCTCTAAATGATGATAAAAAACCCATTCAAATCATTCACGTAGTTCCTGAGTCCATATAGCGCTGACTCACAGACGTTCACATTTATACATAAAGAAGACAAGAAAATGATTCCAAATTCTATAAAAATAAATAGTATTTTATTTTTTATTCCAGATAAAATCAGTAGTGAAGATCTTCCTGGCAAATTTTGTTTGCATATCTCGGGTTTGACAAATCGAAAAAAATCAGAAGAAGATGCTACTTCTAGACTCAATATTAGTAATTTCTTTCTATCTTTCTTTCTTCCTTTCTTCCCTACTTTTTACTCCTATTTTATTCTTCTCATCCTATCATATTTTAAAGTACTAGACGAAATCTTCTATTTGTAGGGATAAGAAAATATGATTATGAACTACACATATGACACATACACAGTGAGGGGCCTATCTCGAACATTATGCCAAGGTCATCACACAAGACAGCACAACACAAGAGACAAACTAAACTCCAGAATTAAAATAACTTAACCGCTGCAAAACAGAACTGTAAGATATACTGACCACACCACTGCAACCGAAGTATATATTTAAATATTGACTTACTATTAAGAAATTAGAAAATGTTTATATACTTTTAATTCAACAA